>JBBDGT010000154.1:0-101212 GCA_037306005.1 Rhinophrynus dorsalis | reverse complement strand
CCAGTACAGTAGGACAAGGCTGGGGGTCAGTATGTGTGGTCTATGGTACCAGTACAGTAGGACAAGGCTTGAGGTCAGTATGTGTGGGTCTATGGTACCAGTGCAGTAGGACAAGGCTGGGGTCAGTATGTGTGGGTCTATGGTACCAGTACAGTAGGACAAGGCTGGAGGTCAGTATGTGTGGGTCTATGGTATCAGTACAGTAGGACAAGGCTGGGGGTCAGTATGTGTGGTCTATGGTACCAGTACAGTAGGACAAGGCTGGAGGTCAGTATGTGTGGTCTATGGTACCAGTGCAGTAGGACAAGGCTGGGGGTCAGTATGTGTGGGTCTATGGTACCAGTACAGTAGGACAAGGCTGGGGGTCAGTATGTGTGGGTCTATGGTACCAGTACAGTAGGACAAGGCTGGGGGTCAGTTTGTGTGGTCTATGGTACCAGTGCAGTAGGACAAGGCTGGGGGTCAGTATGTGTGGTCTATGGTACCAGTACAGTAGGACAAGGCTGGGGATCAGTATGTGTGGGTCTATGGTACCAGTACAGTAGGACAAGGCTAGGGGTCAGTATGTGTGGGTCTATGGTACCAGTACAGTAGGACAAGGCTGGGGGTCAGTATGTGTGGGTCTATGGTACCAGTACAGTAGGACAAGGCTGGAGGTCAGTATGTGTGGGTCTATGGTACCAGTACAGTAGGACAAGGCTGGGGGTCAGTATGTGTGGTCTATGGTACCAGTACAGTAGGACAAGGCTGGGGGTCAGTATGTGTGGGTCTATGGTTACCAGTGCAGTAGGACAAGGCTGGGGATCAGTATGTGTGGGTCTATGGTACCAGTACAGTAGGACAAGGCTGGGGGTCAGTATGTGTGGGTCTATGGTACCAGTACAGTAGGACAAGTCTGGAGGTCAGTATGTGTGGGTCTATGGTACCAGTACAGTAGGACAAGGCTGGGGATCAGTATGTGTGGGTCTATGGTACCAGTACAGTAGGACAAGGCTGGGGATCAGTATGTGTGGGTCTATGGTACCAGTACAGTAGGACAAGGCTGGGGGTCAGTATGTGTGGTCTATGGTACCAGTACAGTAGGACAAGGCTGGGGGTCAGTATGTGTGGTCTATGGTACCAGTACAGTAGGACAAGGCTGGGGGTCAGTATGTGTGGTCTATGGTACCAGTACAGTAGGACAAGGCTGGGGGTTAGTATGTATGGGTCTATGGTACCAGTACAGTAGGACAAGGCTGGGGGTCAGTATGTGTGGTCTATGGTACCAGTACAGTAGGACAAGGCTGGGGGTCAGTATGTGTGGGTCTATGGTACCAGTACAGTAGGACAAGGCTGGGGGTCAGTATGTGTGGGTCTATGGTACCAGTACAGTAGGACAAGGCTGGGGGTCAGTATGTGTGGTCTATGGTACCAGTACAGTAGGACAAGGCTGGAGGTCAGTATGTGTGGTCTATGGTACCAGTACAGTAGTACAAGGCTGGGGGTCAGTATGTGTGGGTCTATGGTACCAGTGCAGTAGGACAAGGCTGGGGGTCAGTACGTGTGGGTCTATGGTACCAGTGCAGTAGGACAAGGCTAGGGGTCAGTATGTGTGGGTCTATGGTACCAGTACAGTAGGACAAGGCTGGAGGTCAGTATGTGTGGGTCTATGGTACCAGTACAGTAGGACAAGGCTGGAGGTCAGTATGTGTGGGTCTATGGTACCAGTGCAGTAGGACAAGGCTGGAGGTCAGTATGTGTGGGTCTATGGTACCAGTACAGTAGGACAAGGCTGGGGTCAGTATGTGTGGGTCTATGGTACCAGTACAGTAGGACAAGGCTGGAGGTCAGTATGTGTGGGTCTATGGTACCAGTACAGTAGGACAAGGCTGGGGGTCAGTATGTGTGGTCTATGGTACCAGTACAGTAGGACAAGGCTGGAGGTCAGTATGTGTGGTCTATGGTACCAGTACAGTAGGACAAGGCTGGGGGTCAGTATGTGTGGGTCTATGGTACCAGTACAGTAGGACAAGGCTGGGGGTCAGTATGTGTGGGTCTATGGTACCAGTACAGTAGGACAAGGCTGGGGGTCAGTATGTGTGGTCTATGGTACCAGTACAGTAGGACAAGGCTGGGGGTCAGTATGTGTGGTCTATTGTACCAGTGCAGTAGGACAAGGCTGGGGGTCAGTATGTGTGGGTCTATGGTACCAGTACAGTAGGACAAGGCTGGTGGTCAGTATGTGTGGTCTATGGTACCAGTACAGTAGGACAAGGCTGGAGGTCAGTATGTGTGGTCTATGGTACCAGTACAGTAGGACAAGGCTGGAGGTCAGTATGTGTGGGTCTATGGTACCAGTACAGTAGGACAAGGCTGGAGGTCAGTATGTGTGGGTCTATGGTACCAGTGCAGTAGGACAAGGCTGGGGGTCAGTATGTTTGGTTCTGTGGTACCAGTGCAGTAGGACAAGGCTGGGGTTCAGTATGTGTGGTCTATGGTACCAGTACAGTAAGACAAGGCTGGGGGTCAGTATGTGTGGTCTATGGTACCAGTACAGTAGGACAAGGCTTGAGGTCAGTATGTGTGGTCTATGGTACCAGTACAGTAGGACAAGGCTGGGGGTCAGTATGTGTGGTCTATGGTACCAGTACAGTAGGACAAGGCTTGAGGTCAGTATGTGTGGGTCTATGGTACCAGTGCAGTAGGACAAGGCTGGGGTCAGTATGTGTGGGTCTATGGTACCAGTACAGTAGGACATGGCTGGGGGTCAGTATGTGTGGGTCTATGGTACCAGTACAGTAGGACAAGGCTGGGGGTCAGTATGTGTGGTCTATGGTACCAGTACAGTAGAACAAGGCTGGAGGGTCAGTATGTGTGGTCTATGGTACCAGTACAGTAGGACAAGGCTGGGGGTCAGTATGTGTGGGTCTATGGTACCAGTGCAGTAGGACAAGGCTGGGGGTCAGTATGTTTGGTTCTGTGGTACCAGTGCAGTAGGACAAGGCTGGGGTTCAGTATGTGTGGTCTATGGTACCAGTACAGTAAGACAAGGCTGGGGGTCAGTATGTGTGGTCTATGGTACCAGTACAGTAGGACAAGGCTTGAGGTCAGTATGTGTGGTCTATGGTACCAGTACAGTAGGACAAGGCTGGGGGTCAGTATGTGTGGTCTATGGTACCAGTACAGTAGGACAAGGCTTGAGGTCAGTATGTGTGGGTCTATGGTACCAGTGCAGTAGGACAAGGCTGGGGTCAGTATGTGTGGGTCTATGGTACCAGTACAGTAGGACAAGGCTGGAGGTCAGTATGTGTGGGTCTATGGTATCAGTACAGTAGGACAAGGCTGGGGGTCAGTATGTGTGGTCTATGGTACCAGTACAGTAGGACAAGGCTGGAGGTCAGTATGTGTGGTCTATGGTACCAGTGCAGTAGGACAAGGCTGGGGGTCAGTATGTGTGGGTCTATGGTACCAGTACAGTAGGACAAGGCTGGGGGTCAGTATGTGTGGGTCTATGGTACCAGTACAGTAGGACAAGGCTGGAGGTCAGTATATGTGGTCTATGGTACCAGTACAGTAGGACAAGGCTGGGGGTCAGTATGTGTGGGTCTATGGTACCAGTACAGTAGGATAAGGCTGGGGGTCAGTATGTGTGGTCTATGGTACCAGTACAGTAGGACAAGGCTGGAGGTCAGTATGTGTGGTCTATGGTACCAGTACAGTAGGACAAGGCTGGAGGTCAGTATGTGTGGTCTATGGTACCAGTACAGTAGGACAAGGCTGGGGGTCAGTATGTGTGTTCTATGGTACCAGTACAGTAGGACAATGCTGGGGGTCAGTATGTGTGGGTCTATGGTACCAGTACAGTAGGACAAGACTGGGGGTCAGTATGTGTGGTCTATGGTACCAGTACAGTAGGACAAGGCTGGAGGTCAGTATGTGTGGTCTATGGTACCAGTACAGTAGGACAAGGCTGGAGGTCAGTATGTGTGGTCTATGGTACCAGTACAGTAGGACAAGGCTGGGGGTCAGTATGTGTGGTCTATGGTACCAGTACAGTAGGACAATGCTGGGGGTCAGTATGTGTGGGTCTATGGTATCAGTACAGTAGGACAAGGCTGGAGGTCAGTATGTGTGGGTCTATGGTACCAGTACAGTAGGACAAGGCTGGGGGTCAGTATGTGTGGTCTATGGTACCAGTACAGTAGGACAAGGCTGGAGGTCAGTATGTGTGGGTCTATGGTACCAGTGCAGTGGGACAAGGCTGGAGGTCAGTATGTGTGGTCTATGGTACCAGTGCAGTAGGACAAGGCTGGGGGTCAGTATGTGTGGTCTATGGTACCAGTACAGTAGGACAAGGCTGGGGGTCAGTATGTGTGGTCTATGGTACCAGTGCAGTAGGACAAGGCTGGGGGGTCAGTATGTGTGGTCTATGGTACCAGTACAGTAGGACAAGGCTGGGGGTCAGTATGTGTGGGTCTATGGTACCAGTACAGTAGGACAAGGCTGGGGGTCAGTATGTGTGGTCTATGGTACCAGTACAGTAGGACAAGGCTGGGGGTCAGTATGTGTGGGTCTATGGTACCAGTACAGTAGGACAAGGCTGGGGGTCAGTATGTGTGGTCTATGGTACCAGTACAGTAGGACAAGGCTGGGGATCAGTATGTGTGGGTCTATGGTACCAGTACAGTAGGACAAGGCTGGAGGTCAGTATGTGTGGTCTATGGTACCAGTACAGTAGGACAAGGCTGGAGGTCAGTATGTGTGGTCTATGGTACCAGTACAGTAGGACAAGGCTGGGGATCAGTATGTGTGGGTCTATGGTACCAGTACAGTAGGACAAGGCTGGAGGTCAGTATGTGTGGTCTATGGTACCAGTACAGTAGTACAAGGCTGGGGGTCAGTATGTGTGGTCTATGGTACCAGTACAGTAGGACATGGCTGGGGGTCAGTATGTGTGGGTCTATGGTACCAGTACAGTAGGACAAGGCTGGGGGTCAGTATGTGTGGGTCTATGGTACCAGTACAGTAGGACAAGGCTGGAGGTCAGTATGTGTGGTCTATGGTACCAGTACAGTAGTACAAGGCTGGGGGTCAGTATGTGTGGTCTATGGTACCAGTACAGTAGGACATGGCTGGGGGTCAGTATGTGTGGGTCTATGGTACCAGTACAGTAGGACAAGGCTGGGGGTCAGTATGTGTGGTCTATGGTACCAGTGCAGTAGGACAAGGCTGGAGGTCAGTATGTGTGGTCTATGGTACCAGTACAGTAGGACAAGGCTGGAGGTCAGTATGTGTGGGTCTATTGTACCAGTGCAGTGGGACAAGGCTGGGGGTCAGTATGTGTGGTCTATGGTACCAGTACAGTAGGACAAGGCTGGAGGTCAGTATGTGTGGGTCTATGGTACCAGTGCAGTGGGACAAGGCTGGGGGTCAGTATGTGTGGTCTATGGTACCAGTACAGTAGGACAAGGCTGGAGGTCAGTATGTGTGGGTCTATGGTACCAGTACAGTAGGACAAGGCTGGGGGTCAGTATGTGTGGTCTATGGTACCAGTACAGTAGGACAAGGCTGGGGGTCAGTATGTGTGGTCTATGGTACCAGTACAGTAGTACAAGGCTGGGGGTCAGTATGTGTGGGTCTATGGTACCAGTACAGTAGGACAAGGCTGGGGGTCAGTATGTGTGGTCTATGGTACCAGTACAGTAGGACAAGGCTGGAGGTCAGTATGTGTGGGTCTATGGTACCAGTACAGTAGTACAAGGCTGGGGGTCAGTATGTGTGGGTCTATGGTACCAGTACAGTAGGACAAGGCTGGAGGTCAGTATGTGTGGTCTATGGTACCAGTGCAGTAGGACAAGGCTGGGGGTCAGTATGTGTGGGTCTATGGTACCAGTGCAGTAGGACAAGGCTGGGGGTCAGTATGTGTGGGTCTATGGTACCAGTACAGTAGGACAAGGTAGGACAAGGCTGGAGGTCAGTATGTGTGGGTCTATGTACCAGTGCAGTAGGACAAGGCTGGGGGTCAGTATGTGTGGGTCTATGGTACCAGTACAGTAGGACAAGGCTGGGGGTCAGTATGTGTGGGTCTATGGTATCAGTACAGTAGGACAAGCTGGAGGTCAGTATGTGTGGGTCTATGGTACCAGTACAGTAGGACAAGACTGGAGGTCAGTATGTGTGGGTCTATGGTATCAGTACAGTAGGACAAGGCTGGGGGTCAGTATGTGGGTCTATGGTACCAGTACAGTAGGACAAGGCTGGGGGTCAGTATGTGTGGGTCTATGGTACCAGTACAGTAGGACAAGGCTGGGGGTCAGTATGTGTGGGTCTATAGTACCAGTACAGTAGGACAAGGCTGGAGGTCAGTATGTGTGGGTCTATGGTACAGTACAGTAGGACATGGCTGGGGGTCAGTATGTGTGGTCTATGGTACCAGTGCAGTAGGACAAGGCTGGGGGTCAGTATGTGTGGGTCTATGGATACCAGTACAGTAGGACAAGGCTGGGGGTCAGTATGTGTGGGTCTATGGTACCAGTACAGTAGGACAAGGCTGGAGGTCAGTATGTGTGGGTCTATGGTACCAGTGCAGTGGGAGAAGGCTGGAGGTCAGTATGTGTGGGTCTATGGTGCCAGTACAGTAGGACAAGGCTGGGGTCAGTATGTGTGGTCTATGGTACCAGTGCAGTAGGACAAGGCTGGGGGTCAGTATGTGTGGGTCTGTGGTACCAGTACAGTAGGACAAGGCTGGGGGTCAGTATGTGTGGGTCTATGGTACCAGTACAGTAGGACAAGGCTGGAGGTCAGTATGTGTGGGTCTATGGTACCAGTGCAGTGGGAGAAGGCTGGAGGTCAGTATGTGTGGGTCTATGGTGCCAGTACAGTAGGACAAGGCTGGGGGTCAGTATGTGTGGTCTATGGTACCAGTACAGTAGGACAAGACTGGGGGTCAGTATGTGTGGGTCTATGGTACCAGTACAGTAGGACAAGGCTGGGGGTCAGTATGTGTGGGTCTATGGTACCAGTGTAGTAGGACAAGGCTGGGGGTCAGTATGTGTGGGTCTATGGTACCAGTACAGTAGGACAAGGCTGGGGGTCAGTATGTGTGGGTCTATGGTACCAGTACAGTAGGACAAGGCTGGGGGTCAGTATGTGTGGGTCTATGGTACCAGTGTAGTAGGACAAGGCTGGGGGTCAGTATGTGTGGGTCTATGGTACCAGTACAGTAGGACAAGGCTGGGGGTCAGTATGTGTGGGTCTATGGTACCAGTACAGTAGGACAAGGCTGGGGGTCAGTATGTGTGGTCTATGGTACCAGTACAGTAGGACAAGGCTGGAGGTCAGTATGTGTGGGTCTATGGTACCAGTGCAGTGGGAGAAGGCTGGAGGTCAGTATGTGTGGGTCTATGGTGCCAGTACAGTAGGACAAGGCTGGGGGTCAGTATGTGTGGTCTATGGTACCAGTGCAGTAGGACAAGGCTGGGGGTCAGTATGTGTGGGTCTGTGGTACCAGTACAGTAGGACAAGGCTGGGGGTCAGTATGTGTGGGTCTATGGTACCAGTACAGTAGGACAAGGCTGGAGGTCAGTATGTGTGGGTCTATGGTACCAGTGCAGTGGGAGAAGGCTGGAGGTCAGTATGTGTGGGTCTATGGTGCCAGTACAGTAGGACAAGGCTGGGGGTCAGTATGTGTGGTCTATGGTACCAGTACAGTAGGACAAGACTGGGGGTCAGTATGTGTGGGTCTATGGTACCAGTACAGTAGGACAAGGCTGGGGGTCAGTATGTGTGGGTCTATGGTACCAGTGTAGTAGGACAAGGCTGGGGGTCAGTATGTGTGGGTCTATGGTACCAGTACAGTAGGACAAGGCTGGGGGTCAGTATGTGTGGGTCTATGGTACCAGTACAGTAGGACAAGGCTGGGGTCAGTATGTGTGGGTCTATGGTACCAGTGTAGTAGGACAAGGCTGGGGGTCAGTATGTGTGGGTCTATGGTACCAGTACAGTAGGACAAGGCTGGGGGTCAGTATGTGTGGGTCTATGGTACCAGTACAGTAGGACAAGGCTGTAGGTCAGTATGTGTGGTCTATGGTACCAGTACAGTAGGACAAGGCTGGGGGTCAGTATGTGTGGTCTATGGTACCAGTACAGTAGTACAAGGCTGGGGGTCAGTATGTGTGGGTCTATGGTACCAGTGTAGTTGGACAAGGCTGGGGTCAGTATGTGTGGGTCTATGGTACCAGTACAGTAGTACAAGGCTGGGGGTCAGTATGTGTGGGTCTATGGTACCAGTGTAGTAGGACAAGGCTGGGGGTCAGTATGTGTGGGTCTATGGTACCAGTACAGTAGGACAAGGCTGGGGGTCAGTATGTGTGGGTCTATGGTACCAGTACAGTAGGACAAGGCTGGGGTCAGTATGTGTGGGTCTATGGTACCAGTACAATAGGACAAGGCTGGGGGTCAGTATGTGTGGTCTATGGTATCAGTACAGTGGGACAAGGCTGGAGGTCAGTATGTGTGGGTCTATGGTACCAGTACAGTAGGACAAGGCTGGGGGTCAGTATGTGTGGGTCTATGGTACCAGTACAGTAGGACAAGGCTGGGGGTCAGTATGTGTGGGTCTATGGTACCAGTACAGTAGGACAAGGCTGGGGTCAGTATGTGTGGTCTATGGTACCAGTACAGTAGGACAAGGCTGGGGGTCAGTATGTGTGGGTCTATGGTATCAGTACAGTAGGACAAGGCTGGGGGTCAGTATGTGTGGGTCTATGGTACCAGTACAGTAGACAAGGCTGGGGTCAGTATGTGTGGGTCTATGGTACCAGTACAGTAGGACAAGGCTGGAGGTCAGTATGTGTGGGTCTATGGTACCAGTACAGTAGGACAAGGCTGGGGGTCAGTATGTGTGGGTCTATGGTACCAGTACAGTAGGACAAGGCTGGGGGTCAGTATGTGTGGGTCTATGGTACCAGTACAGTAGGACAAGGCTGGGGGTCAGTATGTGTGGTCTATGGTACCAGTACAGTAGGACAAGGCTGGAGGTCAGTATGTGTGGTCTATGGTACCAGTACAGTAGGACAAGGCTGGGGGTCAGTATGTGTGAGTCTATGGTACCAGTACAGTAGGACAAGGCTGGAGGTCAGTATGTGTGGGTCTATGGTACCAGTACAGTAGGACAAGGCTGGGGGTCAGTATGTGTGGGTCTATGATACCAGTACAGTAGGACAAGGCTGGGGTCAGTATGTGTGGGTCTATGGTACCAGTACAGTAGTACAAGGCTGGGGGTCAGTATGTGTGGTCTATGGTACCAGTACAGTAGGACAAGGTTGGGGGTCAGTATGTGTGGGTCTATGGTACCAGTACAGTAGGACAAGGCTGGAGGTCAGTATGTGTGGGTCTATGGTACCAGTACAGTAGGACAAGGCTGGGGGTCAGTATGTGTGGGTCTATGGTACCAGTGTAGTAGGACAAGGCTGGGGGTCAGTATGTGTGGGTCTATGGTACCAGTACAGTAGGACAAGGCTGGGGGTCAGTATGTGTGGGTCTATGGTACCAGTACAGTAGGACAAGGTTGGGGGTCAGTATGTGTGGGTCTATGGTACCAGTACAGTAGTACAAGGCTGGGGGTCAGTATGTGTGGTCTATGGTACCAGTACAGTAGGACAAGGTTGGGGGTCAGTATGTGTGGGTCTATGGTACCAGTACAGTAGGACAAGGTTGGGGGTCAGTATGTGTGGGTCTATGGTACCAGTACAGTAGTACAAGGCTGGGGTCAGTATGTGTGGTCTATGGTACCAGTACAGTAGGACAAGGTTGGGGGTCAGTATGTGTGGTCTATGGTACCAGTACAGTAGGACAAGGCTGGAGGTCAGTATGTGTGGGTCTATGGTATCAGTACAGTAGGACAAGGCGGGGGGTCAGTATGTGTGGTCTATGGTACCAGTACAGTAGGACAAGGCTGGGGGTCAGTATGTGTGGTCTATGGTACCAGTACAGTAGGACAAGGCTGGAGGTCAGTATGTGTGGGTCTATGGTACCAGTACAGTAGGACAAGGCTGGGGGTCAGTATGTGTGGTCTATGGTATCAGTACAGTAGGACAAGGCTGGGGTCAGTATGTGTGGTCTATGGTACCAGTACAGTAGTACAAGGCTGGGGGTCAGTATGTGTGGTCTATGGTATCAGTACAGTAGGACAAGGCTGGGGTCAGTATGTGTGGTCTATGGTACCAGTACAGTAAGACAAGGCTGGGGGTCAGTATGTGTGGGTCTATGGTACCAGTACAGTGGGACAAGGCTGGAGGTCAGTATGTGTGGGTCTATGGTACCAATACAGTAGGACAAGGCTGGGGGTCAGTATGTGTGGTCTATGGTACCAGTGCAGTAGGACAAGGCTGGGGGTCAGTATGTGTGGGTCTATGGATACCAGTGCAGTGGGAGAAGGCTGGAGGTCAGTATGTGTGGGTCTATGGTACCAGTACAGTAGAACAAGGCTGGGGGTCAGTATGTGTGGGTCTATGGTACCAGTACAGTAGAACAAGGCTGGGGGTCAGTATGTGTGGGTCTATGGTACCAGTACAGTAGGATAAGGCTGGGGGTCAGTATGTGTGGTCTATGGTACCAGTACAGTAGGACAAGGCTGGGGGTCAGTATGTGTGTTCTATGGTACCAGTACAGTAGGGACAAGGCTGGGGGTCAGTATGTGTGGGTCTATGGTACCAGTGCAGTAGGACAAGGCTGGGGGTCAGTATGTGTGGGTCTATGGTACCAGTGTAGTAGGACAAGGCTGGGGTCAGTATGTGTGGGTCTATGGTACCAGTACAGTAGGACAAGGCTGGGGGTCAGTATGTGTGGGTCTATGGTACCAGTACAGTAGGACAAGGCTGGGGGTCAGTATGTGTGGGTCTATGGTACCAGTGTAGTAGGACAAGGCTGGGGGTCAGTATGTGTGGTCTATGGTACCAGTACAGTAGGACAAGGCTGGAGGTCAGTATGTGTGGGTCTATGGTACCAGTACAGTAGGACAAGGCTGGGGGTCAGTATGTGTGGGTCTATGGTACCAGTACAGTAGGACAAGGCTGGGGGTCAGTATGTGTGGTCTATGGTACCAGTACAGTAGGACAAGGCTGGGGGTCAGTATGTGTGGGTCTATGGTACCAGTACAGTAGGACAAGGCTGGGGGTCAGTATGTGTGGGTCTATGGTACCAGTGCAGTAGGACAAGGCTGGGGGTCAGTATTTGTGGTCTATGGTACCAGTGCAGTAGGACAAGGCTGGGGGTCAGTATGTGTGGGTCTATGGTACCAGTACAGTAGTACAAGGCTGGGGGTCAGTATGTGTGGGTCTATGGTACCAGTGTAGTAGGACAAGGCTGGGGGTCAGTATGTGTGGGTCTATGGTACCAGTACAGTAGTACAAGGCTGGGGGTCAGTATGTGTGGGTCTATGGTACCAGTGTAGTAGGACAAGGCTGGGGGTCAGTATGTGTGGTCTATGGTACCAGTACAGTAGGACAAGGCTGGGGGTCAGTATGTGTGGGTCTATGGTACCAGTACAGTAGGACAAGGCTGGGGGTCAGTATGTGTGGGTCTATGGTACCAGTACAGTAGGACAAGGCTGGGGGTCAAGTATGTGTGGGTCTATGGTACCAGTACAGTAGGACAAGGCTGGGGGTCAGTATGTGTGGGTCTATGGTACCAGTACAGTAGGACAAGGCTGGGGGTCAGTATGTGTGGTCTATGGTACCAGTACAGTAGGACAAGGCTGGGGGTCAGTATGTGTGGTCTATGGTACCAGTACAGTAGGACAAGGCTGGGGGTCAGTATGTGTGGTCTATGGTACCAGTACAGTAGGACAAGGCTGGGGTCAGTATGTGTGGGTCTATGGTACCAGTACAGTAGGACAAGGCTGGGGGTCAGTATGTGTGGTCTATGGTACCAGTACAGTAGGACAAGGCTGGGGGTCAGTATGTGTGGTCTATGGTACCAGTACAGTAGGACAAGGCTGGGGTCAGTATGTGTGGGTCTATGGTATCAGTGCAGTAGGACAAGGCTGGGGGTCAGTATGTGTGGGTCTATGGTACCAGTACAGTAGGACAAGGCTGGAGGTCAGTATGTGTGGTCTATGGTACCAGTACAGTAGGACAAGGCTGGAGGTCAGTATGTGTGGGTCTATGGTACCAGTACAGTAGGACAAGGCTGGAGATCAGTATGTGTGGTCTATGGTACCAGTACAGTAGTACAAGGCTGGGGTCAGTATGTGTGGGTCTATGGTACCAGTACAGTAGGACAAGGCTGGAGATCAGTATGTGTGGTCTATGGTACCAGTACAGTAGGACAAGGCTGGAGGTCAGTATGTGTGGGTCTATGGTACCAGTGCAGTAGGACAAGGCTGGAGGTCAGTATGTGTGGGTCTATGGTATCAGTACAGTAGGACAAGGCTGGAGGTCAGTATGTGTGGGTCTATGGTACCAGTACAGTAGGACAAGGCTGGAGGTCAGTATGTGTGGGTCTATGGTACCAGTACAGTAGGACAAGGCTGGAGGTCAGTATGTGTGGTCTATGGTACCAGTACAGTAGGACAAGGCTGGAGATCAGTATGTGTGGGTCTATGGTATCAGTACAGTAGGACAAGGCTGGGGGTCAGTATGTGTGGGTCTATGGTACCAGTGCAGTAGGACAAGGCTGCAGGTCAGTATGTGTGGTCTATGGTACCAGTACAGTAGGACAAGGCTGGAGGTCAGTATGTGTGGTCTATGGTACCAGTACAGTAGGACAAGGCTGGAGGTCAGTATGTGTGGGTCTATGGTACCAGTACAGTAGGACAAGGCTGGGGGTCAGTATGTGTGGGTCTATGGTACCAGTGCAGTAGGACAAGGCTGGGGGTCAGTATGTGTGGTCTATGGTACCAGTACAGTAGGACAAGGCTGGAGGTCAGTATGTGTGGGTCTATGGTACCAGTACAGTAGGACAAGGCTGGGGGTCAGTATGTGTGGGTCTATGGTACCAGTACAGTAGGACAAGGCTGGGGGTCAGTATGTGTGGTCTATGGTACCAGTACAGTAGGACAAGGCTGGGGTCAGTATGTGTGGGTCTATGGTACCAGTACAGTAGGACAAGGCTGGGGGTCAGTATGTGTGGGTCTATGGTACCAGTGCAGTAGGACAAGGCTGGGGGTCAGTATGTGTGGTCTATGGTACCAGTACAGTAGGACAAGGCTGGAGGTCAGTATGTGTGGGTCTATGGTACCAGTACAGTAGGACAAGGCTGGGGGTCAGTATGTGTGGTCTATGGTACCAGTACAGTAGGACAAGGCTGGGGGTCAGTATGTGTGGTCTATGGTACCAGTACAGTAGGACAAGGCTGGGGGTCAGTATGTGTGGGTCTATGGTACCAGTACAGTAGGACAAGGCTGGAGGTCAGTATGTGTGGGTCTATGGTACCAGTACAGTAGGACAAGGCTGGGGGTCAGTATGTATGGTCTATGGTACCAGTACAGTAAGACAAGGCTGGGGGTCAGTATGTGTGGGTCTATGGTACCAGTACAGTAGGACAAGGCTGGGGGTCAGTATGTGTGGGTCTATGGTACCAGTACAGTAGGACAAGGCTGGAGGTCAGTATGTGTGGGTCTATGGTACCAGTACAGTAGGACAAGGCTGGGGGTCAGTATGTATGGTCTATGGTACCAGTACAGTAAGACAAGGCTGGGGGTCAGTATGTGTGGGTCTATGGTACCAGTACAGTAGGACAAGGCTGGGGGTCAGTATGTGTGGGTCTATGGTACCAGTGCAGTAGGACAAGGCTGGGGGTCAGTATGTATGGTCTATGGTACCAGTACAGTAAGACAAGGCTGGGGGTCAGTATGTGTGGGTCTATGGTACCAGTACAGTAGGACAAGGCTGGAGGTCAGTATGTGTGGGTCTATGGTACCAGTACAGTAGTACAAGGCTGGGGGTCAGTATGTGTGATTCTATGGATACCAGTGCAGTAGGACAAGGCTGGAGGTCAGTATGTGTGGTCTATGGTACCAGTACAGTAGGATAAGGCTGGGGTCAGTATGTGTGGTCTATGGTACCAGTACAGTAAGACAAGGCTGGGGTCAGTATGTGTGGGTCTATGGTACCAGTACAGTAGGACAAGGCTGGGGTCAGTATGTGTGGTCTATGGTACCAGTGCAGTAGGACAAGGCTGGAGGTCAGTATGTATGGTCTATGGTACCAGTACAGTAGGACAAGGCTGGGGGTCAGTATGTGTGGGTCTATGGTACCAGTACAGTAGGACAAGACTGGGGTCAGTATGTGTGGTCTATGGTACCAGTACAGTAGGACAAGGCTGGGGGTCAGTATGTGTGGGTCTATGGTACCAGTACAGTAGGACAAGGCTAGGGGTCAGTATGTGTGGTCTATGGTACCAGTACAGTAGGATAAGGCTGGGGGTCAGTATGTGTGGTCTATGGTACCAGTACAGTAGGACAAGGCTAGGGGTCAGTATGTGTGGTCTATGGTACCAGTACAGTAGGATAAGGCTGGGGGTCAGTATGTGTGGTCTATGGTACCAGTACAGTAGGACAAGGCTGGGGGTCAGTATGTGTGGTCTATGGTACCAGTACAGTAGGACAAGGCTGGGGATCAGTATGTGTGGTCTATGGTACCAGTACAGTAGGACAAGGCTGGTGGTCAGTATGTGTGGTCTATGGTACCAGTGCAGTAAGACAAGGCTGTAGGTCAGTATGTGTGGTCTATGGTACCAGTACAGTAGGACAAGGCTGGGGTCAGTATGTGAGGGTCTATGGTACCAGTACAGTAGGACAAGGCTGGGGATCAGTATGTGTGGTCTATGGTACCAGTGCAGTGGGACAAGGCTGGGGGTCAGTATGTGTGGTCTGTGGTACCAGTACAGTAGGACAAGGCTGGGGGTCAGTATGTGTGGTCTATGGTACCAGTACAGTAGGACAAGGCTGGGGGTCAGTATGTGTGGTCTATGTACCAGTACAGTAAGACAAGGCTGGGGGTCAGTATGTGTGGGTCTATGGTACCAGTACAGTAGGACAAGGCTGGGGTCAGTATGTGTGGGTCTATGGTACCAGTGCAGTAGGACAAGGCTAGGGGTCAGTATGTGTGGTCTATGGTACCAGTACAGTAGGATAAGGCTGGGGGTCAGTATGTGTGGTCTATGGTACCAGTACAGTAGGACAAGGCTGGGGGTCAGTATGTGTAGTTCTATGGTACCAGTACAGTAGGACAAGGCTAGGGGTCAGTATGTGTGGTCTATGGTACCAGTACAGTAGGATAAGGCTGGGGGTCAGTATGTGTGGTCTATGGTACCAGTACAGTAGGACAAGGCTGGGGGTCAGTATGTGTGGTCTATGGTACCAGTACAGTAGGACAAGGCTGGGGATCAGTATGTGTGGTCTATGGTACCAGTACAGTAGAACAAGGCTGGAGGTCAGTATGTGTGGTCTATGGTACCAGTACAGTAGGACAAGGCTGGGGGTCAGTATGTGTGGTCTATGGTACCAGTACAGTAGGACAAGGCTTGAGGTCAGTATGTGTGGGTCTATGGTACCAGTACAGTAGGACAAGGCTGGGGGTCAGTATGTGTGGGTCTATGGTACCAATACAGTAGGACAAGGCTGGGGGTCAGTATGTGTGGTCTATGGTACCAGTGCAGTAGGACAAGGCTGGGGGTCAGTATGTGTGGGTCTATGGATACCAGTGCAGTAGGACAAGGCTGGGGTCAGTATGTGTGGTCTATGGTACCAGTACAGTAGGACAAGGCTAGGGTCAGTATATGTGGGTCTATGGTACCAGTACAGTAGGACAAGGCTGGAGGTCAGTATGTGTGGTCTATGGTACCAGTACAGTAGGACAAGGCTGGGGGTCAGTATGTGTGGGTCTATGGTACCAGTACAGTAGAACAAGGCTGGGGGTCAGTATGTGTGGGTCTATGGTACCAGTACAGTAGGACAAGGCTGGGGGTCAGTATGTGTGGTCTATGGTACCAGTACAGTAGGACAAGGCTGGAGGTCAGTATGTGTGGGTCTATGGTACCAGTACAGTAGGACAAGGCTGGGGGTCAGTATGTGTGGTCTATGGTACCAGTACAGTAGGACAAGGCTGGGGGTCAGTATGTGTGGGTCTATGGTACCAGTGTAGTAGGACAAGGCTGGGGGTCAGTATGTGTGGGTCTATGGTACCAGTACAGTAGGACAAGGCTGGGGGTCAGTATGTGTGGGTCTATGGTACCAGTACAGTAGGACAAGGCTGGGGGTCAGTATGTGTGGTCTATGGTACCAGTGCAGTAGGACAAGGCTGGGGGTCAGTATGTGTGGTCTATGGTACCAGTACAGTAGGACAAGGCTGGAGGTCAGTATGTGTGGTCTATGGTACCAGTACAGTAGGACAAGGCTGGGGTCAGTATGTGTGGTCTATGGTACCAGTACAGTAGGACAAGGCTGGGGGTCAGTATGTGTGGTCTATGGTACCAGTACAGTAGGACAAGGCTGGAGATCAGTATGTGTGGGTCTATGGTACCAGTACAGTAGGACAAGGCTGGGGGTCAGTATGTGTGGTCTATGGTACCAGTGCAGTAGGACAAGGCTGGGGTCAGTATGTGTGGTCTATGGTACCAGTACAGTAGGACAAGGCTTGAGGTCAGTATGTGTGGGTCTATGGTACCAGTACAGTAGTACAAGGCTGGGGGTCAGTATGTGTGGTCTATGGTACCAGTACAGTAGTACAAGGCTGGGGGTCAGTATGTGTGGTCTATGGTACCAGTGCAGTAGGACAAGGCTGGAGGTCAGTATGTGTGGTCTATGGTACCAGTACAGTAGGACAAGGCTGGGGGTCAGTATGTGTGGTCTATGGTACCAGTACAGTAAGACAAGGCTGGAGGTCAGTATGTGTGGTCTATGGTACCAGTACAGTAGGATAAGGCTGGGGGTCAGTATGTGTGGGTCTATGTACCAGTACAGTAGGACAAGTCTGGGGGTCAGTATGTGTGGGTCTATAGTACCAGTGCAGTAGGACAAGGCTGGGGGTCAGTATGTGTGGTCTGTGATACCAGTGCAGTAGGACAAGGCTGGAGGTCAGTATGTGTGGGTCTATGGTACCAGTGCAGTAGGACAAGGCTGGGGGTCAGTATGTGTGGTCTATGGTACCAGTGCAGTAGGACAAGGCTGGAGGTCAGTATGTGTGGGTCTATGGTACCAGTACAGTAGGACAAGGCTGGGGATCAGTATGTGTGGATCTATGGTACCAGTACAGTAGGACAAGGCTGGGGGTCAGTATGTGTGGGTCTATGGTACCAGTACAGTAGGACAAGGCTGGGGGTCAGTATGTGTGGGTCTATGGTACCAGTACAGTAGGACAAGGCTGGGGGTCAGTATGTGTGGGTCTGTGGTACCAGTACAGTAGGACAAGGCTGGGGGTCAGTATGTGTGGATCTATGGTACCAGTACAGTAGGACATGGCTGGGGGTCAGTATGTGTGGGTCTATGGTGCCAGTACAGTAGGACAAGGCTGGAGGTCAGTATGTGTGGGTCTATGGTACCAGTACAGTAGGACAAGGCTGGGGGTCAGTATGTGTGGGTCTATGGTACCAGTACAGTAGGACAAGGCTGGGGGTCAGTATGTGTGGGTCTATGGTACCAGTACAGTAGTACAAGGCTGGGGGTCAGTATGTGTGGTTCTATGGTACCAGTACAGTAGGACAAGGCTGGGGTCAGTATGTGTGGTCTATGGTACCAGTACAGTAGGACAAGGCTGGAGGTCAGTATGTGTGGGTCTATGGTATCAGTGCAGTAGGACAAGGCTGGGGGTCAGTATGTGTGGGTCTATGGTACCAGTACAGTAGGACAAGGCTGGGGGTCAGTATGTGTGGGTCTATGGTACCAGTACAGTAGGACAAGGCTGGAGGTCAGTATGTGTGGTCTATGGTACCAGTACAGTAGGACAAGGCTGGAGGTCAGTATGTGTGGTCTATGGTACCAGTACAGTAGGACAAGGCTGGGGGTCAGTATGTGTGGTCTATGGTACCAGTACAGTAGGACAAGGCTGGAGGTCAGTATGTGTGGTCTATGGTACCAGTACAGTAGGACAAGGCTGGGGTCAGTATGTGTGGGTCTATGGTACCAGTACAGTAGGACAAGGCTGGGGGTCAGTATGTGTGGGTCTATGGTACCAGTACAGTAGGACAAGGCTGGAGGTCAGTATGTGTGGGTCTATGGTACCAGTACAGTAGGACAAGGCTGGAGGTCAGTATGTGTGGTCTATGGTACCAGTACAGTAGGACAAGGCTGGAGGTCAGTATGTGTGGTCTATGGTACCAGTACAGTAGGACAAGGCTGGAGGTCAGTATGTGTGGTCTATGGTATCAGTACAGAAGGACAAGGCTGGAGGTCAGTATGTGCGGTCTATGGTACCAGTACAGTAGGACAAGGCTGGGGGTCAGTATGTGTGGTCTATGGTACCAGTGCAGTAGGACAAGGCTGGGGGTCAGTATGTGTGGTCTATGGTACCAGTGCAGTAGGACAAGGCTGGGGGTCAGTATGTGTGGGTCTATGGTACCAGTACAGTAGGACAAGGCTGGGGGTCAGTATGTGTGGGTCTGTGGTACCAGTACAGTAGGACAAGGCTGGAGGTCAGTATGTGTGGGTCTATGGATACCAGTACAGTAGGACAAGGCTGGAGGTCAGTATGTGTGGGTCTATGGTACCAGTACAGTAGGACAAGGCTGGGGGTCAGTATGTGTGGGTCTATGGTACCAGTGCAGTAGGACAAGGCTGGGGGTCAGTATGTGTGGTCTATGGTACCAGTACAGTAGGACAAGGCTGGAGGTCAGTATGTGTGGGTCTATGGTACCAGTGCAGTAGGACAAGGCTGGAGGTCAGTATGTGTGGGTCTATGGTACCAGTGCAGTAGGACAAGGCTGGAGGTCAGTATGTGTGGGTCTATGGTACCAGTACAGTAGGACAAGGCTGGAGGTCAGTATGTGTGGGTCTATGGTACCAGTACAGTAGGACAAGGCTGGGGGTCAGTATGTGTGGGTCTATGGTACCAGTACAGTAGGACAAGGCTGGGGGTCAGTATGTGTGGGTCTATGGTACCAGTACAGTAGGACAAGGCTGGAGGTCAGTATGTGTGGGTCTATGGTACCAGTGCAGTAGGACAAGGCTGGAGGTCAGTATGTGTGGGTCTATGGTACCAGTGCAGTAGGACAAGGCTGGAGGTCAGTATGTGTGGGTCTATGGTACCAGTACAGTAGGACAAGGCTGGAGGTCAGTATGTGTGGGTCTATGGTACCAGTACAGTAGGACAAGGCTGGGGGTCAGTATGTGTGGGTCTATGGTACCAGTACAGTAGGACAAGGCTGGGGGTCAGTATGTGTGGGTCTATGGTACCAGTACAGTAGTACAAGGCTGGAGGTCAGTATGTGTGGTCTATGGTACCAGTACAGTAGGACAAGGCTGGAGGTCAGTATGTATGGTCTATGGTACCAGTACAGTAGGACAAGGCTGGGGGTCAGTATGTGTGGGTCTATGGTACCAGTACAGTAGGACAAGGCTGGAGGTCAGTATGTGTGGGTCTATGGTACCAGTACAGTAGGACAAGGCTGGGGGTCAGTATGTGTGGGTCTATGGTACCAGTGCAGTAGGACAAGGCTGGGGTCAGTATGTGTGGTCTATGGTACCAGTGCAGTAGGACAAGGCTGGAGGTCAGTATGTGTGGGTCTATGGTACCAGTACAGTAGGACAAGGCTGGAGGTCAGTATGTGTGGTCTATGGTACCAGTACAGTAGGACAAGGCTGGGGGTCAGTATGTGTGGGTCTATGGTACCAGTACAGTAGGACAAGGCTGGGGGTCAGTATGTGTGGGTCTATGGTACCAGTGCAGTAGGACAAGGCTGGGGGTCAGTATGTGTGGTCTATGGTACCAGTGCAGTAGGACAAGGCTGGAGGTCAGTATGTGTGGGTCTATGGTACCAGTACAGTAGGACAAGGCTGGAGGTCAGTATGTGTGGTCTATGGTACCAGTACAGTAGGACAAGGCTGGAGGTCAGTATGTGTGGTCTATGGTACCAGTACAGTAGGACAAGGCTGGGGGTCAGTATGTGTGGTCTATGGTACCAGTACAGTAGGACAAGGCTGGAGGTCAGTATGTGTGGTCTATGGTACCAGTACAGTAGGACAAGGCTGGGGTCAGTATGTGTGGGTCTATGGTACCAGTACAGTAGGACAAGGCTGGGGGTCAGTATGTGTGGGTCTATGGTACCAGTACAGTAGGACAAGGCTGGAGGTCAGTATGTGTGGGTCTATGGTACCAGTACAGTAGGACAAGGCTGGAGGTCAGTATGTGTGGTCTATGGTACCAGTACAGTAGGACAAGGCTGGAGGTCAGTATGTGTGGTCTATGGTACCAGTACAGTAGGACAAGGCTGGAGGTCAGTATGTGTGGTCTATGGTATCAGTACAGAAGGACAAGGCTGGAGGTCAGTATGTGCGGTCTATGGTACCAGTACAGTAGGACAAGGCTGGGGGTCAGTATGTGTGGTCTATGGTACCAGTGCAGTAGGACAAGGCTGGGGGTCAGTATGTGTGGTCTATGGTACCAGTGCAGTAGGACAAGGCTGGGGGTCAGTATGTGTGGGTCTATGGTACCAGTACAGTAGGACAAGGCTGGGGGTCAGTATGTGTGGGTCTGTGGTACCAGTACAGTAGGACAAGGCTGGAGGTCAGTATGTGTGGGTCTATGGATACCAGTACAGTAGGACAAGGCTGGAGGTCAGTATGTGTGGGTCTATGGTACCAGTACAGTAGGACAAGGCTGGGGGTCAGTATGTGTGGGTCTATGGTACCAGTGCAGTAGGACAAGGCTGGGGGTCAGTATGTGTGGTCTATGGTACCAGTACAGTAGGACAAGGCTGGAGGTCAGTATGTGTGGGTCTATGGTACCAGTGCAGTAGGACAAGGCTGGAGGTCAGTATGTGTGGGTCTATGGTACCAGTGCAGTAGGACAAGGCTGGAGGTCAGTATGTGTGGGTCTATGGTACCAGTACAGTAGGACAAGGCTGGAGGTCAGTATGTGTGGGTCTATGGTACCAGTACAGTAGGACAAGGCTGGGGGTCAGTATGTGTGGGTCTATGGTACCAGTACAGTAGGACAAGGCTGGGGGTCAGTATGTGTGGGTCTATGGTACCAGTACAGTAGGACAAGGCTGGAGGTTGTTTTGTGGTTTTGTTCAGTGTGAGGAAGGGAGTCAGTATGTGTGGGTCTATGGTACCAGTGCAGTAGGACAAGGCTGGAGGTCAGTATGTGTGGGTCTATGGTACCAGTGCAGTAGGACAAGGCTGGAGGTCAGTATGTGTGGGTCTATGGTACCAGTACAGTAGGACAAGGCTGGAGGTCAGTATGTGTGGGTCTATGGTACCAGTACAGTAGGACAAGGCTGGGGGTCAGTATGTGTGGGTCTATGGTACCAGTACAGTAGGACAAGGCTGGGGGTCAGTATGTGTGGGTCTATGGTACCAGTACAGTAGTACAAGGCTGGAGGTCAGTATGTGTGGTCTATGGTACCAGTACAGTAGGACAAGGCTGGAGGTCAGTATGTATGGTCTATGGTACCAGTACAGTAGGACAAGGCTGGGGGTCAGTATGTGTGGGTCTATGGTACCAGTACAGTAGGACAAGGCTGGAGGTCAGTATGTGTGGGTCTATGGTACCAGTACAGTAGGACAAGGCTGGGGGTCAGTATGTGTGGGTCTATGGTACCAGTGCAGTAGGACAAGGCTGGGGGTCAGTATGTGTGGTCTATGGTACCAGTGCAGTAGGACAAGGCTGGAGGTCAGTATGTGTGGGTCTATGGTACCAGTACAGTAGGACAAGGCTGGAGGTCAGTATGTGTGGGTCTATGTACCAGTACAGTAGGACAAGGCTGGGGGTCAGTATGTGTGGGTCTATGGTACCAGTACAGTAGGACAAGGCTGGGGGTCAGTATGTGTGGGTCTATGGTACCAGTGCAGTAGGACAAGGCTGGGGGTCAGTATATGTGGTCTATGGTACCAGTGCAGTAGGACAAGGCTGGAGGTCAGTATGTGTGGGTCTATGGTACCAGTACAGTAGGACAAGGCTGGAGGTCAGTATGTGTGGGTCTATGGTACCAGTACAGTAGGACAAGGCTGGGGGTCAGTATGTGTGGGTCTATGGATACCAGTACAGTAGGACAAGGCTGCAGGTCAGTATGTGTGGGTCTATGGTACCAGTGCAGTAGGACAAGGCTGGAGGTCAGTATGTGTGGGTCTATGGTACCAGTGCAGTAGGACAAGGCTGGAGGTCAGTATGTGTGGGTCTATGGTACCAGTACAGTAGGACAAGGCTGGGGTCAGTATGTGTGGTCTATGGTACCAGTACAGTAGGACAAGGCTGGGGGTCAGTATGTGTGGGTCTATGGTACCAGTGCAGTAGGACAAGGCTGGGGGTCAGTATGTGTGGGTCTATGGTACCAGTACAGTAGGACAAGGCTGGAGGTCAGTATGTGTGGTCTATGGTACCAGTACAGTAGGACAAGGCTGGAGGTCAGTATGTGTGGGTCTATGGTACCAGTACAGTAGGACAAGGCTGGGGGTCAGTATGTGTGGGTCTATGGTACCAGTACAGTAGGACAAGGCTGGGGGTCAGTATGTGTGGGTCTATGGTACCAGTACAGTAGGACAAGGCTGGAGGTCAGTATGTGTGGGTCTATGGTACCAGTACAGTAGGACAAGGCTGGGGGTCAGTATGTGTGGGTCTATGGTACCAGTGCAGTAGGACAAGGCTGGGGGTCAGTATGTGTGGTCTATGGTACCAGTGCAGTAGGACAAGGCTGGGGGTCAGTATGTGTGGGTCTATGGTACCAGTACAGTAGGACAAGGCTGGAGGTCAGTATGTGTGGGTCTATGGTACCAGTACAGTAGGACAAGGCTGGGGGTCAGTATGTGTGGGTCTATGGTACCAGTACAGTAGGACAAGGCTGGGGGTCAGTATGTGTGGTCTATGGTACCAGTACAGTAGGACAAGGCTGGGTCAGTATGTGTGGTCTATGGTACCAGTACAGTAGGACAAGGCTGGGGGTCAGTATGTGTGGGTCTATGGTACCAGTACAGTAGGACAAGGCTGGAGGTCAGTATGTGTGGTCTATGGTACCAGTACAGTAGGACAAGGCTGGGGGTCAGTATGTGTGGGTCTATGGTACCAGTACAGTAGGACAAGGCTGGGGGGTCAGTATGTGTGGGTCTATGGATACCAGTACAGTAGGACAAGGCTGGGGGTCAGTATGTGTGGGTCTATGGTACCAGTACAGTAGGACAAGGCTGGAGGTCAGTATGTGTGGGTCTATGGTACCAGTACAGTAGGACAAGGCTAGGGGTCAGTATGTGTGGGTCTATGGTACCAGTACAGTAGGACAAGGCTGGGGTCAGTATGTGTGGTCTATGGTACCAGTACAGTAGGACAAGGCTGGGGGTCAGTATGTGTGGGTCTATGGTACCAGTACAGTAGGACAAGGCTGGGGTCAGTATGTGTGGTCTATGGTACCAGTACAGTAGGACAAGGCTGGAGGTCAGTATGTGTGGGTCTATGGTACCAGTACAGTAGGACAAGGCTGGAGGTCAGTAAGTGTGGGTCTATGGTACCAGTACAGTAGGACAAGGCTGGAGATCAGTATGTGTGGTTCTATGGTACCAGTACAGTAGGACAAGGCTGGGGGTCAGTATGTGTGGGTCTATGGTACCAGTGCAGTAGGACAAGGCTGGAGGTCAGTATGTGTGGGTCTATGGTACCAGTACAGTAGGACAAGGCTGGGGGTCAGTATGTGTGGGTCTATGGTACCAGTACAGTAGGACAAGGCTGGGGTCAGTATGTGTGGGTCTATGGTACCAGTACAGTAGGACAAGGCTGGGGTCAGTATGTGTGGGTCTATGGTACCAGTACAGTAGGACAAGGCTGGAGGTCAGTATGTGTGGGTCTATGGTACCAGTACAGTAGGATAAGGCTGGAGGTCAGTATGTGTGGTCTATGGTACCAGTACAGTAGGACAAGGCTGGGGTCAGTATGTGTGGTCTATGGTACCAGTGCAGTAGGACAAGGCTGGAGGTCAGTATGTGTGGGTCTATGGTACCAGTACAGTAGGACAAGGCTATAGGTCAGTATGTGTGGGTCTATGGTACCAGTACAGTAGGACAAGGCTGGGGGTTAGTATGTGTGGTCTATGGTACCAGTACAGTAGGACAAGGCTGGAGGTCAGTATGTGTGGGTCTATGGTACCAGTACAGTAGGACAAGGCTGGAGGTCAGTATGTGTGGTCTATGGTACCAGTACAGTAGGACAAGGCTGGGGTCAGTATGTGTGGTCTATGGTACCAGTACAGTAGGACAAGGCTGGAGGTCAGTATGTGTGGTCTATGGTACCAGTACAGTAGGACAAGGCTGGGGGTCAGTATGTGTGGGTCTATGGTATCAGTACAGTAGGACAAGGCTGGAGGTCAGTATGTGTGGGTCTATGGTACCAGTACAGTAGGACAAGGCTGGAGGTCAGTATGTGTGGGTCTATGGTACCAGTACAGTAGGACAAGGCTGGGGGTCAGTATGTGTGGTCTATGGATACCAGTGCAGTAGGACAAGACTGGGGGTCAGTATGTGTGGGTCTGTGGATACCAGTGCAGTAGGACAAGACTGGGGGTCAGTATGTGTGGGTCTATGGATACCAGTGCAGTAGGACAAGGCTGGGGGTCAGTATGTGTGGGTCTATGGTACCAGTACAGTAGGACAAGGCTGGGGGTCAGTATGTGTGGGTCTATGGTACCAGTGCAGTAGGACAAGGCTGGAGGTCAGTATGTGTGGGTCTATGGATACCAGTACAGTAGGACAAGGCTGGGGGTCAGTATGTGTGGGTCTGTGGTACCAGTACAGTGGGACAAGGCTGGAGGTCAGTATGTGTGGTCTATGGTACCAGTACAGTAAGACAAGGCTGGAGGTCAGTATGTGTTGGTCTATGGTACCAGTACAGTAGGACAAGGCTGGAGGTCAGTATGTATGGTCTATGGTACCAGTACAGTAGGACAAGGCTGGGGGTCAGTATGTGTGGGTCTATGGTACCAGTACAGTAGGACAAGGCTGGGGGTCAGTATGTGTGGGTCTATGGTACCAGTACAGTAGGACAAGGCTGGGGGTCAGTATGTGTGGGTCTATGGTACCAGTACAGTAGGACAAGGCTGGGGGTCAGTATGTGTGGTCTATGGTACCAATACAGTAGGACAAGGCTGGGGGTCAGTATGTGTGGGTCTATGGTACCAGTGCAGTAGGACAAGGCTGGGGGTCAGTATGTGTGGGTCTATGGTACCAGTACAGTAGGACAAGGCTGGGGGTCAGTATGTGTGGGTCTATGATACCAGTACAGTAGGACAAGGCTGGGGGTCAGTACGTGTGGGTCTATGGTACCAGTACAATAGGACAAGGCTGGGGGTCAGTATGTGTGGGTCTATGGATACCAGTATAGTAGGACAAGGCTGGGGGTCAGTATGTGTGGGTCTATGGTACCAGTACAGTAGGACAAGGCTGGGGGTCAGTATGTGTGGGTCTATGGTACCAGTACAGTAGGACAAGGCTGGGGGTCAGTATGTGTGGTCTATGGTACCAGCACAGTAGGATAAGGCTGGGGGTCAGTATGTGTGGGTCTATGGTACCAGTACAGTAGGACAAGGCTGGGGGTCAGTATGTGTGGGTCTATGGTACCAGTACAGTAGGACAAGGCTGGGGGTCAGTATGTGTGGTCTATGGTACCAGTACAGTAGGACAAGGCTGGGGGTCAGTATGTGTGGTCTATGGAACCAGTACAGTAGTACAAGGCTGGGGGTCAGTATGTGTGGGTCTATGGTACCAGTACAGTAGGACAAGGCTGGGGGTCAGTATGTGTGGTCTATGGTACCAGTACAGTAGGACAAGGCTGGGGGTCAGTATGTGTGGTCTATGGTACCAGTACAGTAGTACAAGGCTGGGGGTCAGTATGTGTGGGTCTATGGTACCAGTACAGTAGGACAAGGCTGGGGGTCAGTATGTGTGGTCTATGGTACCAGTACAGTAAGACAAGGCTGGGGGTCAGTATGTGGGGTTCTATGGTACCAGTACAGTAGGACAAGGCTGGAGGTCAGTATGTGTGGTTCTATGGTACCAGTGCAGTAGGACAAGGCTGGAGGTCAGTATTTGTGGTCTATGGTACCAGTACAGTAGGACAAGGCTGGGGGTCAGTATGTGTGGTCTATGGTACCAGTGTAGTGGGACAAGGCTGGAGGTCAGTATGTATGGGTCTATGGTACCAGTACAGTAGGACAAGGCTGGGGGTCAGTATGTGTGGGTCTATGGTACCAGTACAGTAGGACAAGGCTGGAGGTCAGTATGTGTGGTCTATGGTACCAGTGCAGTAGGACAAGGCTGGGGGTCAGTATGTGTGGGTCTATGGATATCAGTACAGTAGGACAAGGCTGGAGGTCAGTATGTGTGGATCTATGGTACCAGTGCAGTGGGATAAGGCTGGGGGTCAGTATGTGTGGTCTATGGTACCAGTGCAGTGGGACAAGGCTGGGGTCAGTATGTGTGGTCTATGGTACCAGTGCAGTAGGACAAGGCTGGAGGTCAGTATGTGTGGGTCTATGGTACCAGTACAGTAGGACAAGGCTGGAGGTCAGTATGTGTGGGTCTATGGTACCAGTAGCAGTAGGACAAGGCTGGAGGTCAGTATGTGTGAGTCTATGGTACCAGTACAGTAGGACAAGGCTGGGGGTCAGTATGTGTGGTCTATGGTACCAGTACAGTAGGACAAGGCTGGGGGTCAGTATGTGTGGTCTATGGTACCAATACAGTAGGACAAGGCTGGGGGTCAGTATGTGTGGGTCTATGGTACCTGTACAGTAGGACAAGGCTGGGGGTCAGTATGTGTGGGTCTATGGTACCAGTGCAGTAGGACAAGGCTGGAGGTCAGTATGTGTGGGTCTATGGTACCAGTGCAGTAGGACAAGGCTGGGGGTCAGTATGTGTGGTCTATGGTACCAATACAGTAGGACAAGGCTGGGGGTCAGTATGTGTGGGTCTATGGTACCTGTACAGTAGGACAAGGCTGGGGGTCAGTATGTGTGGGTCTATGGTACCAGTGCAGTAGGACAAGGCTGGAGGTCAGTATGTGTGGGTCTATGGTACCAGTGCAGTAGGACAAGGCTGGGGGTCAGTATGTGTGGGTCTATGGTACCAGTGCAGTAGGACAAGGCTGGGGGTCAGTATGTGTGGGTCTATGGTACCAGTGCAGTAGGACAAGGCTGGGGGTCAGTATGTGTGGGTCTATAGTACCAGTGCAGTAGGACAAGGCTGGGGGTCAGTATGTGAGGGTCTATGGTACCAGTGCAGTAGGACAAGGCTGGAGGTCAGTATGTGTGGGTCTATGGTACCAGTGCAGTAGGACAAGGCTGGGGGTCAGTATGTGTGGGTCTATGGTACCAGTGCAGTAGGACAAGGCTGGAGGTCAGTATGTGTGGGTCTATGGTACCAGTGCAGTGGGACAAGGCTGGGGGTCAGTATGTGTGGGTCTATGGTACCAGTGCAGTAGGACAAGGCTGGGGGTCAGTATGTGTGGGTCTATGGTACCAGTGCAGTAGGACAAGGCTGGGGGTCAGTATGTGTGGGTCTATGGTACCAGTGCAGTAGGACAAGGCTGGAGGTCAGTATGTGTGGTCTATGGTACCAGTGCAGTAGGACAAGGCTGGAGGTCAGTATGTGTGGGTCTATGGTACCAGTGCAGTAGGACAAGGCTGGGGGTCAGTATGTGAGGGTCTATGGTACCAGTACAGTAGGACAAGGCTGGGGGTCAGTATGTGTGGGTCTATGGTACCAGTACAGTAAGACAAGGCTGGAGGTCAGTATGTGTGGTCTATGGTACCAGTACAGTAGGACAAGGCTGGGGGTCAGTATGTGTGGTCTATGGTACCAGTACAGTAGGACAAGGCTGGGGGTCAGTATGTGTGGGTCTATGGTACCAGTGCAGTAGGACAAGGCTGGGGGTCAGTATGTGTGGGTCTATGGTACCAGTACAGTAGGATAAGGCTGGGGGTCAGTATGTGTGGTGTATGGTACCAGTACAGTAGGACAAGGCTGGAGGTCAGTATGTGTGGTCTATGGTACCAGTGCAGTAGGACAAGGCTGGGGGTCAGTATGTGTGGGTCTATGGTACCAGTACAGTGGGACAAGGCTGGGGGTCAGTATGTGTGGTCTATGGTACCAGTACAGTAGGACAAGGCTGGGGGTCAGTATGTGTGGGTCTATGGTACCAGTACAGTAGGACAAGGCTGGAGGTCAGTATGTGAGGGTCTATGGTACCAGTACAGTAGGACAAGGCTGGGGGTCAGTATGTGTGGGTCTATGGTACCAGTACAGTAGGACAAGGCTGGGGGGTCAGTATGTGTGGGTCTATGGTACCAGTACAGTAGGACAAGGCTGGGGGTCAGTATGTGTGGGTCTATAGTATCAGTGCAGTAGGACAAGGCTGGGGGTCAGTATGTGAGGGTCTATGGTACCAGTGCAGTAGGACAAGGCTGGAGGTCAGTATGTGTGGGTCTATGGTACCAGTGCAGTAGGACAAGGCTGGGGGTCAGTATGTGTGGGTCTATGGTACCAGTGCAGTAGGACAAGGCTGGAGGTCAGTATGTGTGGGTCTATGGTACCAGTGCAGTGGGACAAGGCTGGGGGTCAGTATGTGTTTGTCTATGGTACCAGTGCAGTAGGACAAGGCTGGGGGTCAGTATGTGTGGGTCTATGGAACCAGTGCAGAAGGACAAGGCTGGAGGTCAGTATGTGTGGGTCTATGGTACCAGTGCAGTAGGACAAGGCTGGGGGTCAGTATGTGTGGGTCTATAGTACCAGTGCAGTAGGACAAGGCTGGGGGTCAGTATGTGTGGGTCTATAGTACCAGTGCAGTAGGACAAGGCTGGGGGTCAGTATGTGAGGGTCTATGGTACCAGTGCAGTAGGACAAGGCTGGAGGTCAGTATGTGTGGGTCTATGGTACCAGTGCAGTAGGACAAGGCTGGGGGTCAGTATGTGTGGGTCTATGGTACCAGTGCAGTAGGACAAGGCTGGAGGTCAGTATGTGTGGGTCTATGGTACCAGTGCAGTAGGACAAGGCTGGGGGTCAGTATGTGAGGGTCTATGGTACCAGTGCAGTAGGACAAGGCTGGAGGTCAGTATGTGTGGGTCTATAGTACCAGTGCAGTAGGACAAGGCTGGGGGTCAGTATGTGAGGGTCTATGGTACCAGTGCAGTAGGACAAGGCTGGAGGTCAGTATGTGTGGGTCTATGGTACCAGTGCAGTAGGACAAGGCTGGGGGTCAGTATGTGTGGGTCTATGGTACCAGTGCAGTAGGACAAGGCTGGAGGTCAGTATGTGTGGGTCTATGGTACCAGTGCAGTAGGACAAGGCTGGGGGTCAGTATGTGTGGGTCTATAGTACCAGTGCAGTAGGACAAGGCTGGGGGTCAGTATGTGAGGGTCTATGGTACCAGTGCAGTAGGACAAGGCTGGAGGTCAGTATGTGTGGGTCTATGGTACCAGTACAGTAGGACAAGGCTGGGGGTCAGTATGTGTGGGTCTATGGTACCAGTACAGTAGGACAAGGCTGGGGGTCAGTATGTGTGGGTCTATGGATACCAGTACAGTAGGACAAGGCTGGAGGTCAGTATGTGTGGGTCTATGGTACCAGTACAGTAGGACAAGGCTGGAGGTCAGTATGTGTGGGTCTATGGTACCAGTACAGTAGGACAAGGCTGGAGGTCAGTATGTGTGGGTCTATGGTACCAGTGCAGTGGGACAAGGCTGGGGGTCAGTATGTGTGGGTCTATGGTACCAGTGCAGTAGGACAAGGCTGGGGGTCAGTATGTGTGGGTCTATGGTACCAGTACAGTAGGACAAGGCTGGGGGTCAGTATGTGTGGGTCTATGGTACCAGTGCAGTAGGACAAGGCTGGGGATCAGTATGTGTGGGTCTATGGTACCAGTACAGTAGGACAAGGCTGGGGGTCAGTATGTGTGGTCTATGGTACCAGTACAGTAGGACAAGGCTGGGGTCAGTATGTGTGGGTCTATGGTACCAGTGCAGTGGGACAAGGCTGGGGGTCAGTATGTGTGGTCTATGGTACCAGTACAGTAGGACAAGGCTGGGGGTCAGTATGTGTGGGTCTATGGTACCAGTACAGTAGGACAAGGCTGGAGGTCAGTATATGTGGGTCTATGGTACCAGTACAGTAGGACAAGGCTGGGGGTCAGTATGTGTGGGTCTATGGTACCAGTGCAGTAGGACAAGACTGGGGGTCAGTATGTGTGGTCTATGGTACCAGTACAGTAGGACAAGGCTGGGGGTCAGTATGTGTGGGTCTATGGTACCAGTGCAGTAGGACAAGGCTGGGGGTCAGTATGTGTGGGTCTATGGTACCAGTGCAGTAGGACAAGGCTGGGGGTCAGTATGTGTGGGTCTATGGTACCAGTACAGTAGGACAAGGCTGGGGGTCAGTATGTGTGGTCTATGGTACCAGTACAGTAGGACAAGGCTGGGGGTCAGTATGTGTGGTTTATGGTACCAGTGCAGTAGGACAAGGCTGGAGGTCAGTATGTGTGGGTCTATGGTACCAGTACAGTAGGACAAGGCTGGGGGTCAGTATGTGTGGTCTATGGTACCAGTACAGTAGGACAAGGCTGGGGGTCAGTATGTATGGTCTATGGTACCAGTACAGTAGGACAAGACTGGGGGTCAGTATGTGTGGTCTATGGTACCAGTGCAGTAGGACAAGGCTGAGGTCAGTATGTGTGGGTCTATGGTACCAGTACAGTAGGACAAGGCTGGGGGTCAGTATGTGTGGGTCTATGGTACCAGTACAGTAGGACAAGGCTGGGGGTCAGTATGTGTGGTCTATGGTACCAGTACAGTAGGACAAGGCTGGGGGTCAGTATGTGTGGGTCTATGGTACCAGTACAGTAGGACAAGGCTGGGGGTCAGTATGTGTGGTCTATGGTACCAGTGCAGTAGGACAAGGCTGGAGGTCAGTATATGTGGTCTATGGTACCAGTACAGTAGGACAAGGCTGGGGGTCAGTATGTGTGGTCTATGGTACCAGTACAGTAGGACAAGGCTGTAGGTCAGTATGTGTGGGTCTATGGTATCAGTACAGTAGGACAAGGCTGGGGGTCAGTATGTGTGGGTCTATGGTACCAGTACAGTAAGACAAGGCTGTAGGTCAGTATGTGTGGGTCTATGGTACCAGTACAGTAGGACAAGGCTGGGGGTCAGTATGTGTGGTCTATGGTACCAGTACAGTAGGACAAGGCTGGAGGTCAGTATATGTGGTCTATGGTACCAGTACAGTAGGACAAGGCTGGAGGTCAGTATGTGTGATCTATGGTACCAGTACAGTAGGACAAGGCTGGAGGTCAGTATGTGTGGGTCTATGGTACCAGTACAGTAGGACAAGGCTGGGGGTCAGTATGTGTGGTCTATGGTACCAGTACAGTAGGACAAGGCTGGGGGTCAGTATGTATGGTCTATGGTACCAGTACAGTAGGACAAGGCTGGGGGTCAGTATGTGTGGGTCTATGGTACCAGTACAGTAGGACAAGGCTGGAGGTCAGTATGTGTGGTTCTATGGTACCAGTGTAGTAGGACAAGGCTGGGGGTCAGTATGTGTGGGTCTATGGTACCAGTACAGTAGGACAAGGCTGGGGGTCAGTATGTGTGGTCTATGGTACCAGTACAGTAGGACAAGGCTGGGGGTCAGTATGTGTGGTCTATGGTACCAGTGCAGTAGGACAAGGCTGGGGGGTCAGTATGTGTGGGTCTATGGTACCAGTACAGTAGGACAAGGCTGGAGGTCAGTATGTGTGGGTCTATGGTACCAGTACAGTAGGACAAGGCTGGAGGTCAGTATGTGTGGGTCTATGGTACCAGTGCAGTAGGACAAGGCTGGAGGTCAGTATGTGTGGGTCTATGGTACCAGTACAGTAGGACAAGGCTGGGGGTCAGTATGTGTGGTCTATGGTACCAGTACAGTAGGACAAGGCTGGGGGTCAGTATGTATGGTCTATGGTACCAGTACAGTAGGACAAGACTGGGGGTCAGTATGTGTGGTCTATGGTACCAGTGCAGTAGGACAAGGCTGAGGTCAGTATGTGTGGGTCTATGGTACCAGTACAGTAGGACAAGGCTGGGGGTCAGTATGTGTGGGTCTATGGTACCAGTACAGTAGGACAAGGCTGGGGGTCAGTATGTGAGGGTCTATGGTACCAGTACAGTAGGACAAGGCTGGGGGTCAGTATGTGTGGGTCTATGGTACCAGTACAGTAGGACAAGGCTGGGGGTCAGTATGTGTGGTCTATGGTACCAGTGCAGTAGGACAAGGCTGGAGGTCAGTATATGTGGTCTATGGTACCAGTACAGTAGGACAAGGCTGGGGGTCAGTATGTGTGGTCTATGGTACCAGTACAGTAGGACAAGGCTGTAGGTCAGTATGTGTGGGTCTATGGTATCAGTACAGTAGGACAAGGCTGGGGGTCAGTATGTGTGGTCTATGGTACCAGTACAGTAGGACAAGGCTGGAGGTCAGTATGTATGGTCTATGGTACCAGTACAGTAGGACAAGGCTGGGGGTCAGTATGTGTGGTCTATGGTACCAGTACAGTAGGACAAGGCTGGGGGTCAGTATGTGTGGGTCTATGGTACCAGTACAGTAGGACAAGGCTGGAGGTCAGTATGTGTGGGTCTATGGTACCAGTACAGTAGGACAAGGCTGGGGGTCAGTATGTGTGGGTCTATGGTACCAGTACAGTAAGACAAGGCTGGAGGTCAGTATGTGTGGGTCTATGGTACCAGTACAGTAGGACAAGGCTGGGGGTCAGTATGTGTGGTCTATGGTACCAGTACAGTAGGACAAGGCTGGAGGTCAGTATATGTGGTCTATGGTACCAGTACAGTAGGACAAGGCTGGAGGTCAGTATGTGTGGTCTATGGTACCAGTACAGTAGGACAAGGCTGGAGGTCAGTATGTGTGGGTCTATGGTACCAGTACAGTAGGACAAGGCTGGGGGTCAGTATGTGTGGTCTATGGTACCAGTACAGTAGGACAAGGCTGGGGGTCAGTATGTATGGTCTATGGTACCAGTACAGTAGGACAAGGCTGGGGGTCAGTATGTGTGGTCTATGGTACCAGTACAGTAGGACAAGGCTGGGGGTCAGTATGTATGGTCTATGGTACCAGTACAGTAGGACAAGGCTGGAGGTCAGTATGTATGGTCTATGGTACCAGTACAGTAGGACAAGGCTGGGGGTCAGTATGTGTGGTCTATGGTACCAGTACAGTAGGACAAGGCTGGGGGTCAGTATGTGTGGGTCTATGGTACCAGTACAGTAGGACAAGGCTGGGGGTCAGTATGTGTGGTCTATGGTACCAGTACAGTAGGACAAGGCTGGAGGTCAGTATGTGTGGGTCTATGGTATCAGTACAGTAGGACAAGACTGGGGGTCAGTATGTGTGGGTCTATGGTACCAGTACAGTAGGACAAGGCTGGGGGTCAGTATGTGTGGTCTATGGTACCAGTACAGTAGGACAAGGCTGGAGGTCAGTATGTGTGGGTCTATGGTACCAGTACAGTAGGACAAGACTGGGGGTCAGTATGTGTGGGTCTATGGTACCAGTACAGTAGGACAAGGCTGGGGGTCAGTATGTGTGGGTCTATGGTACCAGTACAGTAGGACAAGGCTGGAGGTCAGTATGTGTGGGTCTATGGTACCAGTACAGTAGGACAAGGCTGGAGGTCAGTATGTATGGTCTATGGTACCAGTACAGTAGGACAAGGCTGGAGGTCAGTATGTGTGGTCTATGGTACCAGTACAGTAGGACAAGGCTGGGGTCAGTATGTGTGGTCTATGGTACCAGTACAGTAGTACAAGGCTGGGGGTCAGTATGTGTGGGTCTATGGTACCAGTGTAGTAGGACAAGGCTGGAGGTCAGTATGTGTGGGTCTATGGTACCAGTACAGTAGGACAAGGCTGGAGGTCGGTATGTGTGGTCTATGGTACCAGTACAGTAAGACAAGGCTGGGGGTTAGTATGTGTGGGTCTATGGTACCAGTACAGTAGGACAAGGCTGGAGGTCGGTATGTGTGGTCTATGGTACCAGTACAGTAGGACAAGGCTGGAGGTCGGTATGTGTGGTCTATGGTACCAGTACAGTAAGACAAGGCTGGGGATCAGTATGTGTGGTCTATGGTACCAGTACAGTAGGACAAGGCTGGAGGTCAGTATGTGTGGTCTATGGTACCAGTACAGTAGGACAAGGCTGGAGGTCGGTATGTGTGGTCTATGGTACCAGTACAGTAGGACAAGGCTGGAGGTCGGTATGTGTGGTCTATGGTACCAGTACAGTAAGACAAGGCTGGGGATCAGTATGTGTGGTCTATGGTACCAGTACAGTAGTACAAGGCTGGGGGTCAGTATGTGTGGGTCTATGGTACCAGTGTAGTAGGACAAGGCTGGAGGTCAGTATGTGTGGGTCTATGGTACCAGTACAGTAGGACAAGGCTGGGGGTCAGTATGTGTGGTCTATGGTACCAGTACAGTAGGACAAGGCTGGAGGTCAGTATGTGTGGGTCTATGGTACCAGTACAGTAGGACAAGGCTGGGGGTCAGTATGTGTGGGTCTATGGTACCAGTACAGTAGGACAAGGCTGGAGGTCAGTATGTGTGGGTCTATGGTACCAGTGCAGTAGGACAAGGCTGGGGGTCAGTATGTGTGGTCTATGGTACCAGTACAGTAGGACAAGGCTGGGGGTCAGTATGTGTGGGTCTATGGTACCAGTACAGTAGGACAAGGCTGGAGGTCAGTATGTGTGGGTCTATGGTACCAGTACAGTAGGACAAGGCTGGGGGTCAGTATGTGTGGGTCTATGGTACCAGTACAGTAGGACAAGGCTGGAGGTCAGTATGTGTGGTCTATGGTACCAGTACAGTAGGACAAGGCTGGGGATCAGTATGTGTGGGTCTATGGTACCAGTACAGTAGGACAAGGCTGGGGGTCAGTATGTGTGGTCTATGGTACCAGTACAGTAGGACAAGGCTGGAGGTCAGTATGTGTGGGTCTATGGTACCAGTACAGTAGGACAAGGCTGGAGGTCAGTATGTGTGGTCTATGGTACCAGTACAGTAGGACAAGGCTGGGGGTCAGTATGTGTGGGTCTATGGTATCAGTGCAGTAGGACAAGGCTGCAGGTCAGTATGTGTGGGTCTATGGTACCAGTACAGTAGGACAAGGCTGGGGATCAGTATGTGTGGGTCTATGGTACCAGTGCAGTAGGACAAGGCTGCAGGTCAGTATGTGTGGTCTATGGTACCAGTACAGTAGGACAAGGCTGGGAGGTCAGTATGTGTAGTTCTATGGTACCAGTACAGTAGGACAAGGCTGGGGGTCAGTATGTGTGGGTCTATGGTACCAGTACAGTAGGACAAGGCTGGGGATCAGTATGTGTGGGTCTATGGTACCAGTGCAGTAGGACAAGGCTGGAGGTCAGTATGTGTGGGTCTATGGTACCAGTGCAGTAGGACAAGGCTGCAGGTCAGTATGTGTGGTCTATGGTACCAGTACAGTAGGACAAGGCTGGGAGGTCAGTATGTGTAGTTCTATGGTACCAGTACAGTAAGACAAGGCTGGGGGTCAGTATGTGTGGTCTATGGTACCAGTACAGTAGGACAAGGCTGGGGGTCAGTATGTGTGGTCTATGGTACCAGTACAGTAGGACAAGGCTGGGGATCAGTATGTGTGGGTCTATGGTACCAGTACAGTAGGACAAGGCTGGAGATCAGTATGTGTGGTCTATGGTACCAGTACAGTAGGACAAGGCTGGGGGTCAGTATGTGTGGGTCTATGGTACCAGTACAGTAGGACAAGGCTGCAGGTCAGTATGTGTGGTCTATGGTACCAGTACAGTAGGACAAGGCTGGGAGGTCAGTATGTGTAGTTCTATGGTACCAGTACAGTAGGACAAGGCTGGGAGGTCAGTATGTGTAGTTCTATGGTACCAGTACAGTAAGACAAGGCTGGGGGTCAGTATGTGTGGTCTATGGTACCAGTACAGTAGGACAAGGCTGGGGGTCAGTATGTGTGGTCTATGGTACCAGTACAGTAGGACAAGGCTGGAGATCAGTATGTGTGGTCTATGGTACCAGTACAGTAGGACAAGGCTGGGGGTCAGTATGTGTGGGTCTATGGTACCAGTACAGTAGGACAAGGCTGGAGGTCAGTATGTGTGGGTCTATGGATACCAGTACAGTAGGACAAGGCTGGAGGTCAGTATGTGTGGGTCCATGGTACCAGTACAGTAGGACAAGGCTGGGGGTCAGTATGTGTGGGTCTATGGTACCAGTACAGTAGGACAAGGCTGGAGGTCAGTATGTGTGGTCTATGGTACCAGTACAGTAAGACAAGGCTGGGGGTCAGTATGTGTGGTCTATGGTACCAGTACAGTAGGACAAGGCTGGGGGTCAGTATGTGTGGTCTATGGTACCAGTACAGTAAGACAAGGCTGGGGGTCAGTATGTGTGGTCTATGGTACCAGTACAGTAAGACAAGGCTGGGGGTCAGTATGTGTGGTCTATGGTACCAGTACAGTAAGACAAGGCTGGGGGTCAGTATGTGTGGTCTATGGTACCAGTACAGTAAGACAAGGCTGGGGGTCAGTATGTGTGGGTCTATGGTACCAGTACAGTAGGACAAGGCTGGAGGTCAGTATGTGTGGTCTATGGTACCAGTACAGTAAGACAAGGCTGGGGGTCAGTATGTGTGGTCTATGGTACCAGTACAGTAGGACAAGGCTGGGGATCAGTATGTGTGGGTCTATGGTACCAGTACAGTAGGACAAGGCTGGAGGGTCAGTATGTGTGGGTCTATGGATACCAGTACAGTAGGACAAGGCTGGAGGTCAGTATGTGTGGGTCTATGGTACCAGTACAGTAGGACAAGGCTGGAGGTCAGTATGTGTGGTCTATGGTATCAGTACAGTAGGACAAGGCTGGAGGTCAGTATGTGTGGTCTATGGTACCAGTACAGTAGGACAAGGCTGGAGGTCAGTATGTGTGGTCTATGGTACCAGTACAGTAGGACAAGGCTGGGGGTCAGTATGTGTGGGTCTATGGTACCAGTACAGTAGGACAAGGCTGGAGGTCAGTATGTGTGGGTCTATGGTACCAGTACAGTAGGACAAGGCTGGGGGTCAGTATGTGTGGGTCTATGGTACCAGTACAGTAGGACAAGGCTTGGGGTCAGTATGTGTGGGTCTATGGTACCAGTGCAGTAGGACAAGGCTGGAGGTCAGTATGTGTGGGTCTATGGTACCAGTACAGTAGGACAAGGCTGGAGGTCAGTATGTGTGGGTCTATGGTACCAGTACAGTAGGACAAGGCTGGGGGTCAGTATGTGTGGTCTATGGTACCAGTACAGTAGGACAAGGCTGGGGGTCATTATGTGTGGGTCTATGGTACCAGTACAGTAGGACAAGGCTGGAGGTCAGTATGTGTGGTCTATGGTATCAGTACAGTAGGACAAGGCTGGGGGTCAGTATGTGTGGGTCTATGGTATCAGTACAGTAGGACAAGGCTGGGGGTCAGTATGTGTGGGTCTATGGTACCAGTACAGTAGGACAAGGCTGGGGTCAGTATGTGTGGGTCTATGGTACCAGTGCAGTAGGACAAGGCTGGGGGTCAGTATGTGTGGGTCTATGGTACCAGTACAGTAGGATAAGGCTGGGGGTCAGTATGTGTGGTCTATGGTACCAGTACAGTAGGACAAGGCTGCAGGTCAGTATGTGTGGTCTATGGTACCAGTACAGTAGGACAAGGCTGGGGTCAGTATGTGTGGGTCTATGGTACCAGTACAGTGGGACAAGGCTGGGGGTCAGTATGTGTGGGTCTATGGTACCAGTACAGTAGGATAAGGCTGGGGGTCAGTATGTGTGGGTCTATGGTACCAGTACAGTAGGACAAGGCTGGGGGTCAGTATGTGAGGGTCTATGGTACCAGTACAGTAGGACAAGGCTGGGGGTCAGTATGTGTGGTCTATGGTACCAGTACAGTAGGATAAGGCTGGGGGTCAGTATGTGTGGTCTATGGTACCAGTACAGTAGGACAAGGCTGGGGGTCAGTATGTGTGGTCTATGGATACCAGTGCAGTGGGACAAGGCTGGAGGTCAGTATGTGTGGTCTATGGTACCAGTACAGTAGGACAAGGCTGGGGTCAGTATGTGTGGTCTATGGTACCAGTACAGTAGGACAAGGCTGGAGGTCAGTATGTATGGTCTATGGTACCAGTACAGTAGTACAAGGCTGGGGGTCAGTATGTGTGGGTCTATGGTACCAGTACAGTAGGACAAGGCTGGAGGTCAGTATGTGTGGGTGTATGGTACCAGTACAGTAGGACAAGGCTGGTGGTCAGTATGTGTGGGTCTATGGTACCAGTACAGTAGGACAAGGCTGGGGGTCAGTATGTGTGGGTGTATGGTACCAGTACAGTAGGACAAGGCTGGGGGTCAGTATGTGTGGGTGTATGGTACCAGTACAGTAGGACAAGGCTGGGGGTCAGTATGTGTGGTCTATGGATACCAGTGCAGTGGGACAAGGCTGGAGGTCAGTATGTGTGGTCTATGGTACCAGTACAGTAGGACAAGGCTGGGGGTCAGTATGTGTGGTCTATGGTACCAGTACAGTAGGACAAGGCTGGAGGTCAGTATGTGTGGGTCTATGGTACCAGTACAGTAGGACAAGGCTGGAGGTCAGTATGTGTGGGTCTATGGTACCAGTACAGTAGGACAAGGCTGGAGGTCAGTATGTGGGGTCTATGGTACCAGTACAGTAGGACAAGGCTGGGGGTCAGTATGTGTGGGTCTATGGTACCAGTACAGTAGGACAAGGCTGCAGGTCAGTATGTGTGGTCTATGGTACCAGTACAGTAGGACAAGGCTGCAGGTCAGTATGTGTGGTCTATGGTACCAGTACAGTAGGACAAGGCTGGGGGTCAGTATGTGTGGTCTATGGTACCAGTACAGTAGGACAAGGCTGGGGGTCAGTATGTGTGGTCTATGGTACCAGTACAGTAGGACAAGGCTGGGGGTCAGTATGTGTGGTCTATGGTACCAGTACAGTAGGACAAGGCTGAGGTCAGTATGTGTGGGTCTATGGTACCAGTGCAGTGGGACAAGGCTGGAGGTCAGTATGTGTGGTCTATGGTACCAGTACAGTAGGACAAGGCTGGGGGTCAGTATGTGTGGTCTATGGTACCAGTACAGTAGGACAAGGCTGGGGGTCAGTATGTGTGGTCTATGGTATCAGTACAGTAGGACAAGGCTGGGGGTCAGTATGTGTGGTCTATGGTATCAGTACAGTAGGACAAGGCTGGAGGTCAGTATGTGTGGTCTATGGTACCAGTACAGTAGGACAAGGCTGGAGGTCAGTATGTGTGGGTCTATGGTACCAGTACAGTAGGACAAGGCTGGGGGTCAGTATGTGTGGGTCTATGGTACCAGTGCAGTAGGACAAGGCTGGGGGTCAGTATGTGTGGGTCTATGGTACCAGTGCAGTAGGACAAGGCTGGGGGTCAGTATGTGTGGTCTATGGTATCAGTATAGTAGGACAAGGCTGGGGGTCAGTATGTGTGGTCTATGGTACCAGTACAGTAGGACAAGGCTGGAGGTCAGTATGTGTGGTCTATGGTACCAGTACAGTAGGACAAGGCTGGAGGTCAGTATGTGTGGTCTATGGTACCAGTACAGTAGGACAAGGCTGGAGGTCAGTATGTGTGGGTCTATGGTACCAGTACAGTAGTACAAGGCTGGGGGTCAGTATGTGTGGGTCTATGGTACCAGTACAGTAGGACAAGGCTGGGGGTCAGTATGTGTGGGTCTATGGTACCAGTGCAGTAGGACAAGGCTGGGGGTCAGTATGTGTGGGTCTATGGTACCAGTGCAGTAGGACAAGGCTGGGGGTCAGTATGTGTGGTCTATAGTACCAGTACAGTAGGACAAGGCTGGGGGTCAGTATGTGTGGGTCTATGGTACCAGTACAGTAGGACAAGGCTGGGGGTCAGTATGTGTGGTCTATGGTATCAGTACAGTAGGACAAGGCTGCAGGTCAGTATGTGTGGTCTATGGTACCAGTACAGTAGGACAAGGCTGGGGTCAGTATGTGTGGGTCTATGGTACCAGTACAGTGGGACAAGGCTGGGGGTCAGTATGTGTGGTCTATGGTACCAGTACAGTAGGACAAGGCTGGGGGTCAGTATGTGTGGGTCTATGGTACCAGTACAGTAGGACAAGGCTGGGGGTCAGTATGTGTGGGTCTATGGTACCAGTACAGTAGGACAAGGCTTGAGGTCAGTATGTGTGGGTCTATGGTACCAGTACAGTAGGACAAGGCTGGGGGTCAGTATGTGTGGGTCTATGGTACCAGTACAGTAGGACAAGGCTGGGGGTCAGTATGTGTGGGTCTATGGTACCAGTACAGTAGGACAAGGCGGGGGGTCAGTATGTATGGGTCTATGGTACCAGTACAGTAGGACAAGGCTGGAGGTCAGTATGTGTGGTCTATGGTACCAGTACAGTAGGACAAGGCTGGGGGTCAGTATGTGTGGTCTATGGTACCAGTGCAGTAGGACAAGGCTGGAGGTCAGTATGTGTGGGTCTATGGTACCAGTGCAGTAGGACAAGGCTGGAGGTCAGTATGTGTGGGTCTATGGATACCAGTGCAGTAGGACAAGGCTGGAGGTCAGTATGTGTGGGTCTATGGTACCAGTACAGTAGGACAAGGCTGGGGGTCAGTATGTGTGGTCTGTGGTACCAGTGCAGTGGGACAAGGCTGGGGGTCAGTATGTGTGGGTCTATGGTACCAGTACAGTAGGACAAGGCTGGAGGTCAGTATGTGTGGGTTTATGGTACCAGTACAGTAGGATAAGGCTGGGGTTCAGTATGTGTGGGTCTATGGTACCAGTGCAGTGGGACAAGGCTGGCGGTCAGTATGCGTGGTTCTACTATCCATTACAGTTACCACACGCGTTAGTACATACGCTGGGGCACAGAATGTTCCACTATCCACTACAGTGACTATACATGCCAGTACTTACTCTGAGGAGCAAAATGTTCCACTACAGTTACCATGCTAGCGTGTCTAGAGGATAACACCCACTCCTCATCAGAAGCATCCGTGTCAGAGGATGCACAATATGAATATGGTTTAGCCCGCTTAGCTTTTTTACTCCTTCTTGCAACCTCCTCAGGAGTTGAGGGTCTGTTCCATGGGGTGGAGCCGCACGAGTCCTCAAGCAGTGTATGAATAGGAGAAGAGTCTGGGCTAGCAGTCCTTCTTTGAGGAGAGGTAGGGTCTAGAGCAGTCACATGTTTGCACTTGCAGGAACATTTCCCCATTTTCACATTATCAACCTCCTTCCTAGGAAGGGTCAGAGGGTTTTTAATTTTGTTATTTCTCACCCCACAGGAACAGTGACACAGCACTGCACTGACAGTGGACGTGGCAAATTGTGTGTCTGGATTCAAAAACCATCCTCCATTCCACTCTCCACGTTGACATACAGACCCCAAGGATATCACGCACACCCCCAGGAGAAACAAGGTACAACATATTACCCATGTTCATCACCTTACACGGCGTGATTGACAGCAACTAACTGGACATGCCATGATCGTAGCCTGAGCAACCATGCTAGCCCAGTAGCGAAAGAGTATTATCCAATGCTATGCACTGGATAATACTCAGGCACATCAGGGATTAAAGGGACATTAGACTCAATATGGGACCTGTACTGTGCTACAGCTGAGAAGAGCAGCAGAGGGGTGGATGTACAGTGGTATGGTCACACAATGCAGAGGTCATGAGACGTAGATCAGATTACCAGGGACTCCATGCAGACCTGTGAGTGTGCAGACATATGTGCCCCCGACATGAATACACACATCAACAAATGTGTCCTAACAGTTCCATGGAACATATGACATTGGGCTGCCACTGTCACTTTCACAGTGGCAGCACAATGTCATTACTTCCATGGAGCTCTCAGAACACTTGTTAATGTGTGTATACACGTCAGGGGCACATATCCATAGGGCTGGTGCACATGTCCTTAGTTCCCCACAGAATTGGTTACAGATGAGTGCACAACACATTGTCAAGCAATGGTTTGTGTACTCACCTGTAACTGTGAAAATTGAGGGGATTAAAAAGACTAAATTGTTGTTGCTTGATGATCAGTTCAGGTCTACTGCTCCAAATCCTGTCCTCTTGTCCCACAGGCATCCGTAACATGATCCATCCTTGAACTGAAGATCTTCCATGTGACTGGATTGATGTATTGACAACACCTTCATGAAGATCACCCCTTGCTGTTTCTGGTGATGTTTTTGGTGATGCAAAGTTTGACCTGAGGTTCACACAAACCTCTACTGGAACATTCTCATATAGACCCAGAAAACACTAATTCTTGAGTGTTATAGCCTGTACAGTTAGGATGCTCAGCTACAGAGTTGTCAAACCTTGTGGACAACACATGAGCAGGGCAGCAGTGTTACTGAAGTAGTACTATTTAGTTTCAAAGTACATTTAGTGTTCTCATACAGGTGTTAAATGCATATAGGCAATACACACAGAAAACACATGTACTTTCTAATGTACTTTGAGACACAATAAAGATGAACCATCGCCATTCTATCTGTGTCTGAATGAGGATATATTTGATAACACATTTGTCAATGCGTAACCACACCCAGGATAGAGTATCCCCCATACATGGAAAGGCATCACCCACATCACAGGACTCCACCACTTGTTTGCCAGTGAGTGAACTCTGTGATGTATCCATGCAAACAGATGATGGTGGCAGTGATGCTCCAATGTGTTGTGGGAGTGATAAAGAGGTGATACAGGGGACATACTTCCACAGTGAATACCTGTCCACAGTATCTGTATTGCTCAGTATAATCCACGTTCTGAGATTTTGCTCCACTTTGACATATCTCAGTACATGGGCTACATCAATGAACAACCAGACTAAGTGGACATGTGTTATCACTGGTGAAGTCTGTTACACCCTTAGGGAAACAGCAACTCAACTTACTGGAGACCCCAATGCTCACCCCAGGATATCAATGTGTGTGCTACACGTTGAAATCCTTGGTTAAAAACATTGGCTTCCCCAGTAAGTCAGTTGCACAATGAGTGTGTGAATCCAAGACAATATTGATACATGTCCCATTTATCTGTCCTGCTTGTTATGTCCCTGCTAAGTCACAGAGCTGTTTGTCTGGTTATCCCATTAACCCACTGAGTGCAAGAGTGTTCCCCAACACATTTCTTTGCAATGCGTTGCCTACCACTCTGGCACTCAAAGGGTTAAACACAACATATGATGTAGACGAATGTTCAATGTTGTACCATTTGTTGAGCTAAGGGGTATGTTTTGTTGTTCAAACTCAACACACAACATCGCCATATAACACAGTGGTGTAATATGGCTCCAGGGATGTATTTCCAGTTGAATTTGTACAACGGTGTGTGTGTGTGTGTGTGAATCCATGTTGTAGCATCCCACAAACATTTCACCAAGGCAGAGGTTGTGTTCACTGCATTGTATGACAATGCGTTGGAGACAACCCTGCCACCCAATCCATAACTGAAGACACAACAGATCAGACAGGAATCCAAAAAAAAAGGTTTCTTTATTGAGGGGAAAGTTAACAGGTTGGGCCTTTCATTTTTTCCTTTTTGGGTGGAGGGCCTTAGCCTGGGTGCCAGAGGTGGATGCCCTTGTTGATCTCCTGGTGACCCTCTGCCCCCTAGGTGTAGCTTCAGGGGTAACACTGAAGGGGGTGGTGGTTGCAGTAGACCCCTCAGTGGAACGCAAGTTCTCCCTCTCCATCCTCAGGTTCTCCCTGCGGTTGATCTCCCTCAACTCCACAAGGACCTGTGTCAACATGTCCATCAGACCAGTCCTGAGCTGGTGGAGTAGTGTGTTCCCCCTGGTCACCTCTGACTCCAGGGCTTGGATTCTGGTCTCCAACTGGGCAATGTTCCTCCTGGATTGCCTCCTGCTCCTGGTGATGTTGCTGTCAGTACTCCTGCTCGACCGGAATAGTCTCCTCTGAAAGGCCATACACTCCGCCTCCATCCCTGTGAGGAGTGCGGTTCTGGAGGTGGATGTGGCCGGTGTCACTGGTGCTGCTGTTTCCTCTGCTGCTGAGGGTGCTGTTTCCTCTGCTACTGAAGGTGCTGTTTCCTCTGCTGCCGAGGGTGCTGTTTCCTCTGCTGCCGAGGGTGCTGTTTCCTCTGCTGCTGCTGCTGAGGGTGCTGTTTCCTCTGCTGCTGAGGGTGCTCTTTCCTCCTCTGCTGCTGCTGAGGGTGCTCTTTCCTCTGCTGCTGCTGAGGGTGCTGTTTCCAGTGCTGCTGCTGGAGGTGCTGTGGCTGCTGTGACAGCTGTTGGAGTGGCTGTTGCAGGTGATGGGCATATGCCCACCACATCAAGTGATCCTGAGCTGCCCAATGATGTGTGTGCTGGTGGAGGTGTGAAAATGTCCCTGGGTAGGGGGCGCTGGGGCTCACCAATCAGGCTCAGGTGTGGGTAGTCCAGTGGCCAAGGGTCATTTGGTGGCCACTGATAGGTTCTAGGACCCCACCTGGGATCATACCTTGGGGCATGCTGTGGAGCCATCCAGGAGTGTGGGTTGATCTGTGAGGCATATGGGCCATATTGGGTGGTGGCCACTGTCCCTGGCACCCATTGCCTTCCTGGCGGTGGTGGTGCTGCTGATGGAGGGTAGTAGCTGGTGGAGGTGGCTGGATATGTCCACCTCTCCTCCTGTGGCATCCAGCCACTGTACTGGGGAGGTGCAGCTTGAAGGGGTGCAGCCTGTGGTGGTCCAGCTTGAAGGGGTGCAGTGGAAGAATCCGACTTCGTACGCCGGGATATAGTAAAAGATACTCCCTCAGGCGACACCGAAAAACCATCCACATCAAATGCCCTAACATCTGACACTCTTCGAAAAGACACTAAACAGAGCAGTAACGTCAGTTTAGCGGACAGCTGACGCAATGAAAATAATTAATTAGAGGGCCAATCACGCAAAAACTGAAGCACAACGTCCACATCCCAAAACCTGTCGTATCTGGGCTTCGGAGGAAGCGCCAACCGAATGCCTCTCATCAGCCGACAGATCAAGGGATCCCGACCAACCGGAACACCGGAAAACGGCACATGGGCAGCTGAAATAGCCGATCTTGTGACATTGATGGAACGATAAGAACGACCCAATGAAAAAAGATCTGATAAGAAATTTAAGACCATAGGAACAGGCGCCGTAAAGGGATTGCAATCCCTCTCCACACACCAGCGAGACCATGAGTTCCATGCTGAAATGTAGCTGCGTCTTGTACCAGGAGCCCACGAGTCCCATAGAAGGTCCTTAGTCGCCTGCAATAGGCCCTCGACCACCCAGGAACCCCTGAAAGCGTCCAGGCCACCAGAGATAGACGATCCTGAAGCACCAGCGGGTGAAACTCCCCCTGAGGGCTGGAGAGAAGATGAGGAAGAAACGGGAGAAGAAGCGGATCGTCGCAGGATAGTTCCAGAAGATCCGGGTACCAAAGCTGACTCGGCCACCATGGTGCAATCAGCAACAGTGTCACCCTCTGGCGTCGAATGTGGTGGACCACTCTGGCCAGCATGGCGAACGGAGGAAACGCATAGCCCCCGTGCCTCGGCTACCGTTGCAGAAACGCGTCCACGGCTAAACACTTCGGATCCGGAAGCCAACTGTAATACCTCTCTATCTGATAATTGACATGAGAAGCAAACAGATCTAACTCGAGAGGACCTCGCAGCTCGCATAGTCTGCGAAACACTCCGACGTCTAACTTCCAGTCGCTGCTGTCCCTCCAATGGCGGGAAAACCAGTCCGCGGAGCAATTGGAAACCCCTGGAAGATATTCAGCTCGCAACGAAATGTTGAGATAGAAACAAAACAGGTAAATGTCTTTTGTGGCTTCCGTGAGGTGGAAACATTCTCCATACGTAAGAGGATGCAGCAGTCTGAGCGATCTCTGGCCAGGCTGCGAACCGCGAATGATCCTGCTATCAATTCTAAACAATTGATGTGCAGGCCCAGCTCGTCCTGAGACCAAGGACCTCCCGTGGAGGCTTCCATGCAATGTGCTCCCCAGCCTCAAAGACTGGCGTCCGACTCCACTACAAAATCCGGAGAGCGACCGAATATCGCCCTGCCATTCCACGCTTGCATGTGGAGCAGCCACCAACGAAGTTCCTTCCACACTTCCGAAGAAAGGAACACCTGATGATCGTATGAAAGACCCGCTCGAAGATGATGGGCTTTCAAACGTTGCATCGCCCTGTAGTGCAGAGGACCTGGAAAGATCGCCTGAATGGAAGACGATAGAAGGCCCACAATGCGAGCCAGAAGACGTAAAGATACTGAGGGTTGATGCAACACACGGCGAATCTCTTTCCGGATAGCCGCAATCTTGGAAAGTGGAAGACGTAGAAGGCAATGAACCGAGTCTATTTTGAATCCCAGGAACTGAACAACCTGAGAAGGATCCAATGCTGACTTGTCCCTGTTTACCACAAAACCAAGGGATTCTAGAAAACCTATAATAAATGTCGTTTGAGATTGTAGTAGTGAGGCATCGTTGCAAAATATCAGCAGATCGTCTAGATAAATTAGATAACGAATACCCTGAGCCCTGAAATGAGCCACTACAGGTTTCAGCAACTTCGTGAAACACCACGGAGCTGAACTGAGACCGAAGGGAAGGCACGTGAACTGACACATGCGATCCCGCCACCGGAATCTCAGAACTGTCGACAATCCTCTGCCACCGGAACAGAGAGATACGCATCCTTTAGATCCAGTCTCGTAAACCAATCGCCTTCGAGCAAGAGATCGCGTAAAAGATGAATACCCTCCATCTTGAAATGGCGGTATACAACGAATTTGTTGAGTTTTCTCAGACTGATGACAGGGCGAAAATCCCCCGTCTTCTTCCGAACCAAAAAGATGTTGCTGACGAAACTGCCAGCGTCTGGCGCGTACTGCACCGCGCCTTTGGAAAACAAGGCTCGAATTTCGGCGTCTATCAGTAACCTCCCTTCCCTGGAGACTATGGCTACATGAGGAGGAGCCCTCTGAACAGGAGGAGAATGGAAATCTTACCTCTGCAGTATCCAGGCGTCCGTAGAAATCCGCTCCCAATTCTGAAAGAAAAGAGAGAGTCTGCCTGCAGTTAGAGTTATACAAGGACCCGATTTGAGAACACTCACCGGAACTGAACTTTCCGCGGCCACGTCCACGCTGTCCTCTGCCCCTATCAGTGCCTCGTTGAAAGGAGGTGGTCCGATACTGGGAGGAAGGGAAGAAAGATGCTGATGGAGGGTTCGTTCTGGGACCTGCAGACCAGAATCTGCTGGCGGCACGGCCCCGCTGCCGGCCAGCACGTCAAAAAACACCTCTGTTGGCAGATGGAAGAAAAACTTGTTTTAAGGACGTCTGCGCCTTATTGAGAGTTGTAAATAAGTTAACATGCTTCTTCAACTCCATAATAAAGGGTTCACCAAATAGAAGACCCTTGGCAGCCAGGCCCAAATCCTTGGAGCCTAAATCAGACAGTTTTGCATCTATACGCAACAAAGCAGCCTTCCTCCGTTCCGTAGATAGGGCAACATTGGCATTGCCAAGCAGACAAATGGATCTCTGCGCCCATTCACGAATCGCACTAGCATCCAACGTGGATCCATCGGAAATAGCCACATCTGCGAAATACAAGATCTTGGACAGTGGTCCTAACACATCCAACAATTTATGCTGTGCCGTCTTCAGGCCTTTCTCTATTCCTTTACGGGGATCCCGACCAGATCTAGACATGAAGGTCAAGACCGTTGAGTCAAACTCCGGAAGTTAGGGCCACCTTGTCCGGGAGTGAAGGTCTAGGACACTCAGCTCTCAAACGATTTCGCACCTCCCTTTCGAGGGGTTTACGGATCCAACAGTGAACATAACGTGCCAGATGATCTGGCAGGCTCCACTCCGAGGACTTGGGGTGACGCAGGAACCGTGGATCAAATAAAGGGTTACCTTGAAGATCAGATAGAAAATCCTCCTCTGGCCCAGTGGAATCCCGAGAGCCGGACAGCACCCCTGGATCTTCCACAAAGGATTCCTTGACATATTGTGATTCAGGAAACGGAGTTGATTCCCACTGAGGGTCATCAACTGATGCCGGTGAATCGGCTCTCCATTCGTCAACCACGTCCAAGCCAGGAGTCACCAAACCTTCCTCGTCTGAAGAATGGGACTGGCCCTGAATGGTGTCCTCTAAGCCAGTAAGACGTGGGCGCTTCAGGGGTGCTTTGTTCGAAAGCCCTCTGGACACAGAGGCCGTCCCCGTCCAATGACGTTTAGCAACTGCTAATTCCTCTCTGGAAGGCATCGCCGAGTCCTCCTGACTCTCCTGTTCCACCTGTTCAGAAGAATTCAGCGCTGAAGGGGAATCAGAGGAACGTTGGGAAAACATCCTCGCTAAAGCCTTTTCCACTGAGGCTGCCACCACCTCATTAATAATGGACTGGAAATCCTGAGAGTCCGCCATGTTTAGAGAAACCACCTACAGAAAGAAAAAAAAACACGTCAGTAGCTACCCCTAAAATCTTCCACCAGGGGTAACTGACTGCGTAGTACAACTGGGGCTCACCCAGTAGCCAAACCTCAGTTAGCCGTGTCCCCAGAATGGTCTCACTGCACAAAAGCAGAATCCGTTAACGAGGGCTCACCTCAACAATAGAGGAATACCTCCTCCAGGTACACATATATAGATAGTAATATATCCTCTCATGTGTTTGAAATAAAGATTTTTTTTTTTTTTTTTTTATTTGTCAGGTAACCTGGCTAAGGGAATCAATATGGGGGCTCACCCCAGTTGCACCGCAGGGAGCTACCCCCGCAATACCCACACTGAATTCACCCAGATAGACAGCCCCAGGGTAAGAGGAGTTGACACACTAGGGCTCACCTAGCAGCTGGTAATCCAGACCAGCTAGACACATAACTGAGGGCTCACCCCAGAAATATCTCCCTAGGGGAAGGGCATAGACTCTTACAAGGAAGAGAAAAAACGCCTAAAAAGGCAGGAAAGGGGCTCACCCAGTATACAGAATGGTTCAGAGAGGGGGCTCACCCCTAAGTACAGTACTATTAACCTGGGGCCAAGCAGACATTATAACAGATGGATAACATAAGAAACGGGCACACACCAAGGCACTAGCAGGACCGCACGGTGCTAAAGCCGGAGGAAAAACCCTTGCCAGACTAGAATACCGCGCAACCCGACAGATCCAAGGCTGAAACGTGGCTGAAACGGGAGTACCAAGATGGCCACCAAGAATCCCGCGTTATCGCGAGAATTCCAGACGACCATGCAATACCCCCGCCCGGTAGCTGAACACTGCAGGCTAACAAGCCGCAGTGCCAGGACACAGAAACAGGCTGGTCGGAGTGGCGGAACCGAACCCACAGTAGTAAATCAAGCAGCCCAACCTGTAGCACACATAAACCCCAACGGGAAGACACACACACCAGACTGAAGCAATCAAGGGACAGCGTGAAACCGCTCCCCATAAAACACCAAATAACGCTTCAGACGTATGGGAAAAAAAAACCCAAGCACATACAAGCATGCATCAGTTGGAAAGTATAAAATGTACACTAGAACAGTATAAACACCAAGAACAAATAAAGGAATATCAGCTATACTCAATATATTAGCAAATAAAGAACAGTATAAGAATAATAAGTAAAACCAAACACTCTGACCTGTGCACTTGTCTGGAGCAGCAAAGAAAGAGGGAGGGGTTAGTCAGAAGGGGTCATATATAGATCTTCTTCTCTCTTTTCTGATTGGTTATGTAAATCTGTGCTGCTGTGGAGTTTAGTAAAGGAAGATTATGCAAAATATGAAGCCTCCTGTCATGCGGTAAAATTCTGCTTTGTATAATGACAGAACCTATTATCTTATACAGTGAGAAGTGTGTAACATATAATGAAAGGTATATATCATATACTGCAATAATCAGAATATATTATATGTATTTCATTACATTACATATAGATTTCACTATAAAGTATATGTATTTCAGTGTATGATATATGCATTTCATTATATAATACATACAAAAAGTTTATTTGAAAAAAGTCATGATCCATAGTAAATCTAATCGTTGTTAAGTAGGTGTATGAACTCACGTAATATCTCTATGTCTCCATTCCACAGTAGGAGAATATTGTCACTATACCGACGAAAAAAACATAATGTGCTGGGTATAATTGTTTTCTGAAAAAATAGGACTTTTTTCATACATGCCCATGAAATGTAATGTATACAGGGGGCCATGCTGGACCACATTGTAGTTTTTTGTCGGTATATATACATATATATAAAATGTATAATTGTTATATGAAGGACGTCTACCTTGGTAAATGAATCTGTTAAACAAACTAAGAGCCAGTTATTCCTCTGATAAATTTCCCCTTTAAATACAAATATTGATTTTATTTGTTCCTACTAATCCAAGTCTGTGATAACTGAAAGTGAACCCATCCAGGGTAATTCCTATAACTGCTAAACATTAACCTCCGGCTCTGAACATCGAGCCCCCCGCCCCATCCCCTAGTATCTGGGAGGAGGGGGGAGTCAGCTGGGGTCAGCAGCTGCCTGTAATTATTGGGTGGGCCGCTCCGGCATGGCCAGAAAAGTAGGAATTATAGTTCTATAGGGGGGACTTGATCTTAAAGGAGCAGTAACTCATAAAAATGATGTGCGGCTGTATACACTTATTTTCCCTGTACGTCAAACTGACTTGTAATAATTACCTGAGGTGTGAAATCCAGTCTCTGCTCTGAGGGAGCAGATATCCCTGCCTTTCCAGGGCTCCCAATTATTATTTCATTTAGAAAATGTTTTGCCAGGAAGAAGAGGAAATTTGTGTCATTTTCAACTTTGTGCTAGAGATCTTTTACAGTAAAAAAAAAACACATTTATACAAATAGAAAAACCATTTACAAATGTATGTAATTAAATTATTTTAGAAACAAAAGAAGAAGTGATTTTTTTTTTCCGGCACGTTATTCCAGGTTTTAGGAGCTCTCAATGAGAAGACAGATCAACCGGCTTAGTTCTTGTAGTGTGGAATAGTCAGTGAGTTGTTAGTAGTGAGGTTATAGTTAGTAAGGAGATCTGGAGTGATCATACTGCTCAGGTAGTGTGGAATAGTCAGTGAGTTGTTAGTAGTGGAGGTTATAGTTAGTATGGAGATCTGGACTGATCATACTGCTCAGGTAGTATGGAATACTCAGTGAGTTGTTAGTAGTGGAGGTTATAGTTAGTATGGAGATATGGAGTGATCATACTGCTCAGGTAGTGTGGAATAGTCAGTGAGTTGTTTGTAGTGGAAGTTATAGTTAGTATGGAGATCTGGAGTGATCATACTGCTCAGGTAGTGTGGAATAGTCAGTGAGTTGTTAGTAGTGGAGGTTATAGTTAGTATGGAGATCTGGAGTGATCATACTGCTCAGGTAGTGTGGAATAGTCAGTGAGTTGTTAGTAGTGGAGGTTATAGTTAGTATGGAGATCTGGAATGATCACACTGCTCAGGTAGTGTGGAATAGTCAGTGAGTTGTTAGTAGTGGAGGTTATAGTTAGTATGGAGATCTGGAGTGATCATACTGCTCAGGTAGTGTGGAATAGTCAGTGAGTTGTTAGTAGTGGAGGTTATAGTTAGTATGGAGATCTGGAGTGATCATACTGCTCAGGTAGTGTGGAATAGTCAGTGAGTTGTTAGTAGTGGAGGTTATAGTTAGTATGGAGATCTGGAGTGATCATACTGCTCAGGTAGTGTGGAATAGTCAGTGAGTTGTTAGTAGTGGAGGTTATAGTTAGTATGGAGATCTGGAGTGATCATACTGCTCAGGTAGTGTGTAATAGTCAGTGAGTTGTTAGTAGTGGAGGTTATAGTTAGTATGGAGATCTGGAGTGATCATACTGCTCAGGTAGTGTGTAATAGTCAGTGAGTTGTTTGTAGTGGAAGTTATAGTTAGTATGGAGATCTGGAGTGATCATACTGCTCAGGTAGTGTGGAATAGTCAGTGAGTTGTTTGTAGTGGAAGTTATAGTTAGTATGGAGATCTGGAGTGATCATACTGCTCAGGTAGTGTGGAATAGTCAGTGAGTTGTTAGTAGTGGAGGTTATAGTTAGTATGGAGATCTGGAGTGATCATACTGCTCAGGTAGTGTGGAATAGTCAGTGAGTTGTTTGTAGTGGAAGTTATAGTTAGTATGGAGATCTGGAGTGATCATACTGCTCAGGTAGTGTGGAATAGTCAGTGAGTTGTTTGTAGTGGAAGTTATAGTTAGTATGGAGATCTGGAGTGATCATACTGCTCAGGTAGTGTGGAATAGTCAGTGAGTTGTTAGTAGTGGAGGTTATAGTTAGTATGGAGATCTGGAATGATCATACTGCTCAGGTAGTGTGGAATAGTCAGTGAGTTGTTAGTAGTGGAGGTTATAGTTAGTATGGAGATCTGGAGTGATCATACTGCTCAGGTAGTGTGGAATAGTCAGTGAGTTGTTAGTAGTGGAGGTTATAGTTAGTATGGAGATCTGGAGTGATCATACTGCTCAGGTAGTGTGGAATAGTCAGTGAGTTGTTAGTAGTGGAGGTTATAGTTAGTATGGAGATCTGGAGTGATCATACTGCTCAGGTAGTGTGGAATAGTCAGTGAGTTGTTAGTAGTGGAGGTTATAGTTAGTATGGAGATCTGGAGTGATCATACTGCTCAGGTAGTGTGGAATAGTCAGTGAGTTGTTAGTAGTGGAGGTTATAGTTAGTATGGAGATCTGGAGTGATCATACTGCCCAGGTAGTGTGGAATAGTCAGTGAGTTGTTAGTAGTGGAGGTTATAGTTAGTATGGATATCTGGAGTGATCATACTGCTCAGGTAGTGTGTAATAGTCAGTGAGTTGTTAGTAGTGGAGGTTATAGTTAGTATGGAGATCTGGAGTGATCATACTGCTCAGGTAGTGTGTAATAGTCAGTGAGTTGTTAGTAGTGGAGGTTATAGTTAGTATGGAGATCTGGAGTGATCATACTGCTCAGGTAGTGTGGAATAGTCAGTGAGTTGTTAGTAGTGGAGGTTATAGTTAGTATGGAGATCTGGAGTGATCATACTGCTCAGGTAGTGTGGAATAGTCAGTGAGTTGTTTGTAGTGGAGGTTATAGTTAGTATGGAGATCTGGAGTGATCATACTGCTCAGGTAGTGTGGAATAGTCAGTGAGTTGTTAGTAGTGGAGGTTATAGTTAGTATGGAGATCTGGAGTGATCATACTGCTCAGGTAGTGTGGAACAGTCAGTGAGTTGTTAGTAGTGGAGGTTATAGTTAGTATGGAGATCTGGAGTGATCATACAGCTCAGGTAGTGTGGAATAGTCAGTGAGTTGTTTGTAGTGGAAGTTATAGTTAGTATGGAGATCTGGAGTGATCATACTGCTCAGGTAGTGTGGAATAGTCAGTGAGTTGTTAGTAGTGGAGGTTATAGTTAGTATGGAGATCTGGAGTGATCATACTGCTCAGGTAGTGTGGAATAGTCAGTGAGTTGTTTGTAGTGGAAGTTATAGTTAGTATGGAGATCTGGAGTGATCATACTGCTCAGGTAGTGTGGAATAGTCAGTGAGTTGTTAGTAGTGGAGGTTATAGTTAGTATGGAGATCTGGAGTGATCATACTGCTCAGGTAGTGTGGAATACTCAGTGAGTTGTTAGTAGTGGAGGTTATAGTTAGTATAGAGATCTGGAGTGATCATACTGCTCAGGTAGTGTGGAATAGTCAGTGAGTTGTTAGTAGTGGAGGTTATAGTTAGTATGGAGATCTGGAGTGATCACACTGCTCAGGTAGTGCGGAATAGTCAGTGAGTTGTTAGCAGTGGAGGTTATAGTTAGTATGGAGATCTGGAGTGATCATACTGCTCAGGTAGTGTGGAATAGTCAGTGAGTTGTTAGTAGTGGAGGTTATAGTTAGTATGGAGATCTGGAGTGATCATACTGCTCAGGTAGTGTGGAATAGTCAGTGAGTTGTTAGTAGTGGAGGTTATAGTTAGTATGGAGATCTGGAATGATCACACTGCTCAGGTAGTGTGGAATAGTCAGTGAGTTGTTAGTAGTGGAGGTTATAGTTAGTATGGAGATCTGGAGTGATCATACTGCTCAGGTAGTGTGGAATAGTCAGTGAGTTGTTAGTAGTGGAGGTTATAGTTAGTATGGAGATCTGGAGTGATCATACTGCTCAGGTAGTGTTGAATAGTCAGTGAGTTGTTAGTAGTGGAGGTTATAGTTAGTATGGATATCTGGAGTGATCATACTGCTCAGGTAGTGTGGAATAGTCAGTGAGTTGTTAGTAGTGGAGGTTATAGTTAGTACGGAGATCTGGAGTGATCATACTGCTCAGGTAGTGTGGAATAGTCAGTGAGTTGTTAGTAGTGGAGGTTATAGTTAGTATGGAGATCTGGAATGATCACACTGCTCAGGTAGTGTGGAATAGTCAGTGAGTTGTTAGTAGTGGAGGTTATAGTTAGTATGGAGATCTGGAGTGATCATACTGCTCAGGTAGTGTGGAATAGTCAGTGAGTTGTTAGTAGTGGAGGTTATAGTTAGTATGGAGATCTGGAATGATCACACTGCTCAGGTAGTGTGGAATAGTCAGTGAGTTGTTAGTAGTGGAGGTTATAGTTAGTATGGAGATCTGGAGTGATCATACTGCTCAGGTAGTGTGGAATAGTCAGTGAGTTGTTAGTAGTGGAGGTTATAGTTAGTATGGAGATCTGGAGTGATCATACTGCTCAGGTAGTGTGGAATAGTCAGTGAGTTGTTAGTAGTGGAGGTTATAGTTAGTATGGAGATCTGGAGTGATCATACTGCCCAGGTAGTGTGGAATAGTCAGTGAGTGGTTAGTAGTGGAGGTTATAGTTAGTATGGATATCTGGAGTGATCATACTGCTCAGGTAGTGTGTAATAGTCAGTGAGTTGTTAGTAGTGGAGGTTATAGTTAGTATGGAGATCTGGAGTGATCATACAGCTCAGGTAGTGTGGAATACTCAGTGAGTTGTTAGTTGTGGAAGTTATAGTTAGTATGGAGATGTGGAGTGATCATACTGCTCAGGTAGTGTGGAATAGTCAGTGAGTTGTTAGTAGTGGAGGTTATAGTTAGTATGGAGATCTGGAGTGATCATACTGCTCAGGTAGTGTGGAATAGTCAGTGAGTTGTTAGTAGTGGAGTGGAAGTTATAGTTAGTATGGAGATCTGGAGTCATCATACTGCTCAGGTAGTGTGGAATAGTCAGTGAGTTGTTAGTAGTGGAGTAAAGGTTATAGTTAGTATGGAGAGCTGGAGTGATCATACTGCTCAGGTAGTGTGGAATAGTCAGTGAGTTGTTAGCAGTGGAGGTTATAGTTAGTATGGAGTTCTGGAGTGATCATTCTGCTCAGGTAGTGTGGAATAGTCAGTGAGTTGTTAGTAGTGGAGCAGAGGTTATAGTTAGTATGGAGATCTGGAGTGATCATACTGCTCAGGTAATGTGGAATAGTCAGTGAGTTGTTAGTAGTGGAGGATATAGTTAGTATGGAGATCTGGAGTGATCATAGTGCTCAGGTAGTGTGGAACAGTCAGTGAGTTGTTAGCAGTGGAGGTTATAGTTAGTATGGATATCTGGAGTGATTATACTGCTCAGGTAGCGTGGAATAGTCAGTGAGTTGTTATTAGTGGAGTGGAAGTTATAGGTAGTATGGAGATCTGGAGTGATCATATTGCTCAGGTAGTGTGGGATAGTCAGTGAGTTGTTAGTAGTGGAGGTTATAGTTAGTATGAAGATCTGGGGTGATCATACTGCTCAGGTAGTGTGGAATAGTCAGTGAGTTGTTAGTAGTGGAGTAAAGGTTATAGTTAGTATGGAGAGCTGGAGTGATCATACTGCTCAGGTAGTGTGGAATAGTCAGTGAGTTGTTAGCAGTGGAGGTTATAGTTAGTATGGAGTTCTGGAGTGATCATACTGCTCAGGTAGTGTGGAATAGTCAGTGAGTTGTTAGTAGTGGAGCGGAGGTTATAGTTAGTATGGAGATCTGGAGTGATCATACTGCTCAGGTAATGTGGAATAGTCAGTGAGTTGTTAGTAGTGGAGGATATAGTTAGTATGGATATCTGGAGTGATCATAGTGCTCAGGTAGTGTGGAACAGTCAGTGAGTTGTTAGCAGTGGAGGTTATAGTTAGTATGGAGATCTGGAGTGATTATACTGCTCAGGTAGCGTAGAATAGTCAGTGAGTTGTTAGTAGTGGAGTGGAAGTTATAGGTAGTATGGAGATCTGGAGTGATCATATTGCTCAGGTAGTGTGGGATAGTCAGTGAGTTGTTAGTAGTGGAGGATATAGTTAGTATGGAGATCTGGAGTGATCATAGTGCTCAGGTAGTGTGGAACAGTCAGTGAGTTGTTAGTAGTGGAGGTTATAGTTAGTATGGAGATCTGGAGTGATTATACTGCTCAGGTAGTGTAGAATAGTCAGTGAGTTGTTAGTAGTGGAGTGGAAGTTATAGGTAGTATGGAGATCTGGAGTGATCATACTGCTCAGGTAGTGTGGAATAGTCAGTGAGTTGTTACAAGTGGAGGTTATAGTTAGTATGGAGATCTGGAGTGATCATACTGCTCAGGTGGTGTGGAATAGTGAGTGAGTTGTTAGCAGTGGAGTGGAGGTTATAGATAGTATGGAGAGCTGGAGTGATCATACTGCTCAGGTAGTGTAGAATAGTCAGTGAGTTGTTAGCTGTGGAGGTTATAGTTAGTATGGAGATCTGGAGTGATCATAATGCTCAGGTAGTGTGGAACAGTCAGTGAGATGTTAGTAGTGGAGGTTATAGTTAGTATGGAGATCTGGAGTGATCATACAGCTCAGGTAGTGTGGAATACTCAGTGAGTTGTTAGTTGTGGAAGTTATAGTTAGTATGGAGATCTGGAGTGATCATACAGCTCAGGTAGTGTGGAATACTGAGTGAGTTGTTAGTTGTTGAAGTTATAGTTAGTATGGAGATCTGGAGTGATCATACTGCTCAGGTAGTGTGGAATAGTCAGTGAGTTGTTAGTAGTGGAGGTTATAGTTAGTATGGAGATCTGGAGTGATTATACTGCTCAGGTAGTGTGGAATAGTCAGTGAGTTGTTAGTAGTGGAGTGGAAGTTATAGTTAGTATGAAGATCTGGAGTGATCATACTGCTCAGGTAGTGTGGAATAGTCAGTGAGTTGTTAGTAGTGGAGTAAATGTTATAGTTAGTATGGAGAGCTGGAGTGATCATACTGCTCAGGTAGTGTGGAATGTCAGTGAGTTGTTAGCAGTGGAGGTTATAGTTAGTATGGAGTTCTGGAGTGATCATACTGCTCAGGTAGTGTGGAATAGTCAGTGAGTTGTTAGTAGTGGAGCAGAGGTTATAGTTAGTATGGAGATCTGGAGTGATCATACTGCTCAGGTAATGTGGAATAGTCAGTGAGTTGTTAGTAGTGGAGGATATAGTTAGTATGGAGATCTGGAGTGATCATAGTGCTCAGGTAGCGTGGAATAGTCAGTGAGTTGTTATTAGTGAGTGGAAGTTATAGGTAGTATGGAGATCTGGAGTGATCATATGCTCAGGTAGTGTGGGATAGTCAGTGAGTTGTTAGAAGTGGAGGTTATAGTTAGTATGAGTTCTGGAGTGATCATACTGCTCAGGTAGTGTGGAATAGTCAGTGAGTTGTTAGTAGTGGAGCAGAGGTTATAGTTAGTATGGAGATCTGGAGTGATCATACTGCTCAGGTAGTGTGGAACAGTCAGTGAGTTGTTAGCAGTGGAGGTTATAGTTAGTATGGAGATCTGGAGTGATTATACTGCTCAGGTAGCGTGGAATAGTCAGTGAGTTGTTATTAGTGGAGTGGAAGTTATAGGTAGTATGGAGATCTGGAGTGATCATATTGCTCAGGTAGTGTGGATAGTCAGTGAGTTGTTAGTAGTGGAGGTTATAGTTAGTATGAAGATCTGGGGTGATCATACTGCTCAGGTAGTGTGGAATAGTCAGTGAGTTGTTAGTAGTGGAGTAAAGGTTATAGTTAGTATGGAGAGCTGGAGTGATCATACTGCTCAGGTAGTGTGGAATAGTCAGTGAGTTGTTAGCAGTGGAGGTTATAGTTAGTATGGAGTTCTGGAGTGATCATACTGCTCAGGTAGTGTGAAATAGTCAGTGAGTTGTTAGTAGTGGAGCGGAGGTTATAGTTAGTATGGAGATCTGGAGTGATCATACTGCTCAGGTAATGTGGAATAGTCAGTGAGTTGTTAGTAGTGGGAGGATATAGTTAGTATGGAGATCTGGAGTGATCATAGTGCTCAGGTAGTGTGGAACAGTCAGTGAGTTGTTAGCAGTGGAGGTTATAGTTAGTATGGAGATCTGGAGTGATTATACTGCTCAGGTAGCGTAGAATAGTCAGTGAGTTGTTAGTAGTGGAGTGGAAGTTATAGGTAGTATGGAGATCTGGAGTGATCATATTGCTCAGGTAATGTGGGATAGTCAGTGAGTTGTTAGTAGTGGAGGATATAGTTAGTATGGAGATCTGGAGTGATCATAGTGCTCAGGTAGTGTGGAACAGTCAGTGAGTTGTTAGTAGTGGAGGTTATAGTTAGTATGGAGATCTGGAGTGATTATACTGCTCAGGTAGTGTAGAATAGTCAGTGAGTTGTTAGTAGTGGAGTGAAGTTATAGGTAGTATGGAGATCTGGAGTGATCATACTGCTCAGGTAGTGTGGAATAGTCAGTGAGTTGTTACAAGTGGAGGTTATAGTTGTATGAGATCTGGAGTGATCATACTGCTCAGGTGGTGTGGAATAGTGAGTGAGTTGTTAGCAGTGGAGTGGAGGTTATAGATAGTATGGAGAGCTGGAGTGATCATACTGCTCAGGTAGTGTAGAATAGTCAGTGAGTTGTTAGTAGCGGAGGTTATAGTTAGTATGGAGATCTGGAGTGATCATACAGCTCTGGTTGTGTGGAATAGTCAGTGAGTTGATAGTACGGGGAGCTGAGGTTATAGTTAGTATGGAGAGCTGGATTATCCAGTTTTTTGTGAATGGGCTGAGATAAGACAGTACAACTGCAGTACGCACTAATCACAATTATCTGTCTAGTTCTTATCTCTCTCTTCAAGCTACAGAACACACATTAAATAAATGCTCTTTGAAAAGAAAATATACACATGGATTAAAAGTAATTTTAGGATTATATTTAGGGATTTATGTGAATAATTAATGTTCTCACATGGTAGCTATCAGTATGTGATATTTAATGTTATATCAAACTGTTTTATTGTTTAGTGTTTATGATCTTTTATTAATAGGGAGTGTTATGTTTCTTATTAAAGACTCTGACACCAACATCAAGTAACAGAGTGGCAAAGTGCTCCCATTTGTTAGGGATTATCAATCTTCCTGAGGGAGCTCTCCACAGCGTGACCTCTCTTTTACACGACCCGCTTAATATTGCCGATGCGGGCTCTCAGGCGTGCACTTCCTGCTTCCACTCCCAGCAGCCTCAGTCTTCCTCTCGGCTGGTTGCTAAGGAACCAGTTGCAGAACTCATGCAACCGCTCCTGCACACCTCTTAGTTTTCCTAAAATGAGAGAACACACACACAAAGCATATAACGAGAATGAGGGAAGGTTAGAGAGTAAAGAACTCTGTGTGTCTCACGGCTTCTTCCAGATCTCAGCACCACATCTGGCTCCCAACGTACTGGAGGTCAACTGTCTCTGGCTGGTCTACCACTGAAGCTCTATTGAGCAGATATGTCACCACCTGGGGGTTCTGGACTCCGTACTTCTGGGTCCGGCATCCCCTCTTAGTCCACAGCCTCAGTTGGAGCCGCTGACACAGTCTCTCTGGCAGGGATGTCAACTTAGTTGCAGACCCCTCAAATACATCTTCCTCCCCACCGAGAGCTGGAACAGAGGGAGTAGGCCTCAGTGTCCCTGATGGACCAGGCCATAGCTGATACAGGTGTCTGCAGCATTGCAATCCGAAATCCGTGTGTAGAACACATGAACGTGAACCCTTGACTTCCACAATCGAGGAGGGAACCCAACGAAGAAAACCACTGTACCAGCGAGACCCACCCTTGAGCCCAATAATGAGGTTCCTGGAGAGTACCAACTGGGTGGCGGCCGGGCACGGCAGACTCCGGGGAAGACCCGGATGTAACAAGTCCAACTTGGAACAAAGAGGCCTGCCAAACATTAACACGGCAGGAGCCACCCCAGTAGCAGCATGTGGAGTATTCCAGCAGAACTGTAGGAATGAGGACAAAGCGTCAGAGACAGGGGCCGAGAAATGAATAGCTGTCAAAGCTGATTTCAGAGTTTGAACAAAGCGTTCAGCAAGCCCATTTGTAGCTGGGTGGTAAGTGGCCGATGTCTGATGATGAACCCCATGGGACAGAAGGAACTGTTGAAATGTGTGAGCTTTAAATTGAGGACCATTATCCATCACCACCAGTCTAGGGAAACCAAAAGTAGCAGCAATGCAGCGTAAAGCCTGAACGGTGGTATCTTCAGAAGTCGTGGACATAATACAGAACTTCGGCCACTTAGAGAAAGCGTTCACTAGAACCAGGTACATCCTACCACCGACTGGCCCTGCAAAACCCATATATAACCGTTCCCACGGGGCGGAGGGACGAGGCCATGGGAGTCCAGACAAAGGCGAGGGATCTTTCCTGGTCTGATTACTCCCGTGGCAGGAGGAAACACAGATAGCAATATCAGCATCCAGGGAGGGCCACCAGATGTGAGCTCGAGTGGTTTGCTTCATGCATACCACTCCAGGATAGCCTTTATGGAGCACTTTCAAGGTAGAAGCATGCTACTAAGGGGGGATAATCATCTGAGTTCCTCGCAAGGTACAGCCGTCTTTGGTGGTAAGCTCCAGTTTGCCCCTAGCATAAGTAAGGAACAGCTGCGGCACCGTAGAGGGCCATCCAGATTTAATATATTTGTACACCAGGGCCAGGACATCATCCTGGCGAGTTGCTGAGGTCACTTCCTGAACGTATCCACGAAGTGAAACAAACATGATGATGATGATCAGATGGACACAAGAACTGAGAGGTATCACAGGAACTATCCAGAGATGGAGAAGACAAAGGCAGAAGGGACATTGCATCTGAATTTGCATGCTGGTCATGAGGACGGTACTGTTTAGTATAATCAATAAGCACAGAGCGTATCTCTGAAGCCTGGCCGCAGTAGTTGGAGAGATGCCTTTTTTAGGATTAAAGATGGCCAACAAAGTTTTATTGTCTGTCACCAAGGTAAAATATCTGCCATACAAGTAGAGAGTAAACTTTTGAAGCACCCAGATAATGGCTAGTGCGTCTTTTCGATCTGGAAGTAATTGCGTTCAGCAGCAGAGAGAAAGCGGGAGGCAAAATCAATCGGTTGTTCAGTGCCATCCAGAAGAATGTGAGACAGAACTGCTCCCAGTGTGTAAGGAGAAGCATCGCAAGGTAATGTCACGGGCTTAAATAGATCATAATGTACCAACACCTTAGATTTATGCAGCATGTCTTTTGTCAACTGAAAAGCACTTAACACTCAGATGTCTGGAGCCAATGAGCGTTTGCTTCCAACAGGCGATGTACTGAGTGGAGAACTTTGGCCAGATTCAGCAAAAATCTATAATAACAGTTCAGCAGTCCTAGAAACTATTTCAATTGGAAGACATCAGTTGGGGCTGGAACTGTAATAGTGCCTGTACCTTCTCACTCTGAGTGTGTAGGTTGTCTTTATCGATAACTTGGCAGCAGAACTGTAACTTGGGCTGGAAGAACTGTCATTTGTCCAAATTAGCCTGTAAACCATAATTTTGTAGTCTTTGAAGCACCCTCACGATAACCTGCCTGATTAGCACTTGGAAATGCTACACGTCCAGTGACGTAACCCGCGACCGTGCCCGCCCCCTGCGACCCCTCCGCCTGGCGCCCGCAATCTCCCGGCTCTCTAGTAATGTAGAGTGCTGGGAGATTACATATTCTCCCAGTGCTCTGCATTACAGAAGAGGACCGTACGGGAGCTCAGCACGCCAACTCGTCTCTCCTGCCACTCCACTGGACCACCAGGGATTGGGAGGTAGGAGATGGAGGCATTGTGGAGGGCCCGGGGGCCAATGTGGTCAGGGGGGCCCAATGTGGTCGGAGGGTTGGGGGGGCCATGGCACTTCTTACATCCAGGGCCCAGAGGTTCTTGTTACGCCTCTGTACACATCCCTAAACCTGTAGACATGGGGACACATTTGGAGTAATAGTTGTGACCAATATTTTTGTGTCACTATACTATAGTGGGTTTTGTGTACTTACTAATTGTCTACACGTAAGCATATGTGTAAATAATCAGTCACTTGTGGTGAACCGGATCTCTTTTGCCCCGGTAAATTGTTTTATTTTGCTTTTCTTCTCTTATTTTCATGTGTTATAATAAAAGTTAAGTTTTATTCATTGTATTGCTCATAACATTTAGACAACACTTTTGTGTAGCATTTCCGAGTGCTAATCAGGGAGGGTATCTTTATTCTTTTTGTGTATCTTCCCCTGCAGCACCAGATATATACATTTTGCTTTGTGTAAATATTATATGAGCGAGCGTGGGGTCAGTTCTGAGAGCACTGGAATCCTTTTTATTTTTTTTAATTTATATATCTGTTGCATTTGATATGTAACAGACTGTTTAAACCAGCACTGAATCCTCTTTGCTTGGTAACCTATAGGCTGTATGCCATAAGGGGTGTATATGTTGTATCATTGGCTGAATCAGTCTGTCAATTTGACACATGGAGGGTTCATTTCTAGTTTAAATAACTGTTTTTTTAGAGCATTCTTGCAATTAGCCTTTTGAAGAAGAAGCATGGCGAAACGCGCATCAGACATCTCTATGCCGTAATAGAGAGTTTGATTCCCTATGCTAATACCTTTTGAAATCCCTCTGAATAATATGCTACACCTTTTTGAGGTACTTTAGCTGGCTGATTCAGCAGTTACCTTAGCTTGATTCTTAAACAATGGTCCTTTTTTAGGACTGGTAACTTAAGGTTAATCAAGGCCTTTTCAGGGCTGGTAATTAGGAAGGTAAATTATACCACAGGACACACCGAGACTGGCAGACTCCATACGTGCAGTCCGGTTGATATCCCGATCTTAGCGCTGCACCTCAGTGACACCTGGGCGCTACGGTATATAGTACTATCAAGGCCCTTTTTAGGGCTGCTAATTAGGAAGGTAATTATACCATGGATACACCAAGACTGGTCACACATGCAGTACGGTTGATATTCTGATCCTAGTGCTGGCCTACATTAAAGGGATAGTAATACTTCATTTTATCTTTGTTTTATTTTGTAGGCATTAAAAAAACATGAAGAACGATATAAGTCTTATCTCTCAAACCTTTATGGTTTGAGAGATATTCACAAGCAAAGTTTCCCCTCCCGCCTCTTTTACCTAGTGTAAGCCATCTCTTCTCAGATGTGGAATCCAGTCCATAGACCAGACAGATAACAGCAGGGGACAATCTTCTTCCTATGAGAACAATGAAAGCCCTGCCCCCCTTGACAAGCTTTTCAGGTTTTCCCTTATCTTAATTGAAGATTGTCCCTCTCTGCAGTCTACCTGGGCACCTCCCTGATCTGGCTGAGCAGTGTTACATCAGTAAAAGGGGCGGGAGGGGGACACTTTGTCATTGAATTACTCTTGTACTACAACTCTGACAGAATTGATAGAACACTCTCCAAAGTCCAAATACTATGATGATTAATTAGAGCTGCTTTTATTATGAAACATTACTATCCCTTTAATACCTGGAAGTTACGGTATATAGCATATTTTCAAAAATCGATAGCCCGGATTGGGCTTTCCTGCATTTGCAGTTGCCTACAATATTAATGGTCCTTCTCAGGACTGGTAATCTCTTGGGTATTTAAAGCCCTTTTTAGGGCTGGTAATATATAACTTTGACACAGTCGGATATACCGGGACTGGCACATGCTATACTTGCAGTCTGGCTTATATCCTCCCTATTATCACTAGGTTATTAGCATACCTGGATGATACGGTTGTTCTTTTTTCATTTGACAACTGCAAACCAAGTCCGTGGCTTCAATTATGAGTAGGGCAACAAAGGCCCTTATTATGGCTGGTAATAACGTTTGGTAATTATCTAATATACCATCATCTGGACCGTCTTGGTCCATACACTAGTCTCCTACTAATTACTGGAAAGCTGGTTTAGTGTCCTGGCATACTAGATTAGCACTTTTGTCACACAACACAAATAGCTTTTTCTGTGGAGCTAGGCAGGTTCTCATTTTGTGATAACGTTTATTAAATATCACACATGCCTGTGAATTTGTACCATGTTCTGGTGAACCTCACAGGTATGAATTATGTTGATCTACTAAATCGGATTAAACTTGTTTAGTTAATTGCTAGTTAGGACGCGTTCCGTCCTTGCTGTAATGTGATGTTCTACTTAAAAGAGCTGTCTAGTTAGTCATGTATGTCCCTAAACCTGTAGACATGGGGACACATTTGGAGTAATAGTTGTGACCAAAATTTTTGGGTTACTTTACTATAGTGGGTTTTGTGTACTCACTAATTGTCTACACGTTAAGCATATGTGTAAATAATCAGTCATTTGTGGTGAAACGGATCTCTTTTACCCTGGTAATTTATTTTATTTCGCTTTTCTTCTCTTATTTTCATGTATTATAATAAAAGTTATGTTTTATTCATTGTATTGCTCATAACATATAGACAACACTTTTGTGTAGCATTTCCAAGTGCTAATCAGGCAGGGTATCTTTATTCTTTTTCTCTCTGTATTGGTACAGTCCGTGAAGGCATCCCATAACTTTAATCCAAGATCTTCCAAAAATAGGGGGCCCCCCTTGATTAACAACATACAATGGAACAGTGTATTCCTTTCCGGCATATTTCACCTGCACCCAGGCATACCCTAGAGGCTTTATCACCTGCCCGCTATAGGTCTTCAGTTGAGCAGACGTATCGAGCAGAGACAACTGTAAGTTTACTTGTTGCAGTTGAGCCCACGTCATCACCGCGAAGGCGGATCCTGTGTCTAATTCCATCACTGTCTCACAGCCATTAATGGACGCACGCACAAGCAATGCATCTAGTTGATCGCCCAGTTCATGAATACTGACATGAGCCACCTATTCAGCAGGCTCAAACTAATCATCTGGGTCCTGTCGTTGATCCAGGAAATTAGTAGCCTGATGCCGCAGACCTCTGGACGAGCCTCTTTGTGAATGTTGATTATGGCAAACATTACTAAGATGGCCTCTTTTTGAACAATTAAAGCAGCAGGACGAAGCGCCATGGGCTGCAAAGCCACTCCTGTAACATCTATGGATATTACAGACGGAAGTTGAGTCCGGTACCACAGGATTGCCATGTGCGTGGCTATCGTTTAGGCGAGTAGTGTCCTTTTCAGCCATTTCCATTGCTGCCGCAATTTCCAGAGCTGATTTGTTGGTTAACTCTTTTTCTGCCAGCAGTTTATTTTGAATGCCTTTGAATGCCTGGCTTTTCAGGGGCCAGTAAGTCCCGAAACTATTTTCTCCCCACAACCATTAAGAACACAGAAGTTTGTTTCTCTGGTGGTATCTCATTTGCCACCATAAATTGTTCCATACGGTCTGCATAAGATGTCCGCGTTTCCTCCTCTTCCTGAAATTCCCGGAGAGAGCCATACACTGGAAACCTTGACGCCATTATGTGAGGGCTGAAATAGGCCTAACAGCCTGGACTATCAAAGGTCTGGCAGGTGGAGGCAAGAAAATTGGAAAATCCACTTGGTACCAGGATGCAATGGGTTCTGTAATCCTGAAATGTAAATCCACACACTGTATACGAAATCAGGAAGGGAATGCAATTTGTAAATTTGTAAATTTCATTACTATAAACTAACACGATCCGCCCCCCAGATCTTTTATATTTCATTACTATAAACTAACACGATCCGCCTCCCAGAGATTTTATATTTCATTACTATAAACTAACACGATCCGCCCCCCCGAGATTTTATATTTCATTACTATAAACTAACACGATCCGCCCCCCAGATCTTTTATATTTCATTACTATAAACTAACACGATCCGCCTCCCAGAGATTTTATATTTCATTACTATAAACTAACACGATCCACCCCTCAGATCTTTTATATTTCATAACTATAAACTAACATGATCCACCCCCCAGATCTTTTATATTTCATTACTATAAACTAACACGATCCGCCTCCCAGAGATTTTATATTTCATTACTATAAACTAACACAATCCGCCTCCCAGAGATTTTATATTTCATTACTATAATCTAACACGATCCGCCCCCCAGATCTTTTATATTTCATTACTATAAACTAACACGATCCGCCTCCCAGAGATTTTATATTTCATTACTATAATCTAACACGATCCGCCCCCCAGAGATTTTATATTTCATAACTATAAACTAACACGATCCGCCCCCCAGAGATTTTATATTTCATTACTATAAACTAACACGATCCGCCTTCCAGAGATTTTATATTTCATAACTATAAACTAACACGATCCGCCCCCCAGAGATTTTATATTTCATAACTATAAACTAACACGATCCGCCCCCCAGAGATTTTATATTTCATTACTATAAACTAACACGATCCGCCCCCCAGATCTTATATATTTCATTACTATAAACTAACACGATCCGCCCCCCAGATCTTTTATATTTCATTACTATAAACTAACACAATCCGCCCCCCAGATCTTTTATATTTCATTATTATAAACTAACACGATCCGCCTCCCAGAGATTTTATATTTCATTACTATAATCTAACACAATCCGCCTCCCAGAGATTTTATATTTCATTAATATAAACTAACACGATCCGCCTCCCAGAGATTTTATATTTCATTACTATAATCTAACACGATCCGCCCCCCAGATCTTTTATATTTCATTACTATAAACTAACGCAATCCACCTCCCAGAGATTTTATATTTCATAACTATAAACTAACATGATTCGGCCACCAGAGATTTTATATTTCATAACTATAAACTAACACGATCCGCCCCCCAGAGCTTTTATATTTCGTTATATAAACTAACACGATCCGCCTCCCAGAGATTTTATATTTCATTACTATAATCTAACACAATCCGCCTCCCAGAGATTTTATATTTCATTAATATAAACTAACACGATCCGCCTCCCAGAGATTTTATATTTCATTACTATAATCTAACACGATCCGCCCCCCAGATCTTTTATATTTCATTACTATAAACTAACGCAATCCACCTCCCAGAGATTTTATATTTCATAACTATAAACTAACATGATCCGGCCACCAGAGATTTTATATTTCATAACTATAAACTAACACGATCCGCCCCCCAGAGCTTTTATATTTCATTATATAAACTAACACGATCCGCCCCCCAGAGATTTTATATTTCATAACTATAAACTAACACGATCCGCCCCCCAGAGCTTTTATATTTCATTATATAAACTAACACGATCCACCTCCCAGAGCTTTTATATTTCATTACTATAAACTAACACGATCCGCCCCCCAGAGATTTTATATTTCATTACTATAAACTAACACGATCCGCCCCCCAGAGATTTTATATTTCATTACTATAAACTAACACGATCCGCCCCCCAGAGATTTTATATTTCATTACTATAAACTAACACGATCCGCCTCCCAGAGATTTTATATTTCATTATATAAACTAACACGATCCGCCTCCCAGAGCTTTTATATTTCATAACTATAAACTAACACAATCCGCCCCCCAGAGATTTTATATTTCATAACTATAAACTAACACGATCCGCCCCCCAGGAATTTTATATTTCATAACTATAAACTAACACGATCCGCCTCCCAGAGCTTTTATATTTCATAACTATAAACTAACACAATCCGCCCCCAGAGATTTTATATTTCATTACTATAAACTAACACAATCCGCCCCCCAGAGATTTTATATTTCATAACTATAATCTAACACGATCCGCCCCCCAGATCTTTTATATTTCATTACTATAAACTAACACGATCCGCCTCCCAGAGATTTTATATTTCATTACTATAAACTAACACAATCGCGCCCCCACCCCGAGATTTTTATATTTCATTACTATAATAACTAACACGATCCGCCCCCCAGAGATTTTATATTCCATTACTATAAAACGAACACGATCCGGCCTCCAGAGCTTTTATATTTCATAACTATAATCTAACACGATCCTCCCCCCCGAGATTTTATATGTCATAAATTTAATAGAGACATCCCTTTAATAGGACAGAATCGTGTTTAATATGTTCAAAACACTTGCTAAATAATGTTTCCTAAAGCCCCAGCGCAATCCCAGTAAATGTGCGTGTGCGTCAGTGGGTATGGATCCAGTATTGCGCTAATCTAGACCTGGAATCCAGGACCCGTCCTCAGCGCCCAATAGATGCTAATTTACTAGGTGACTGTCACCGAGGTGACTTGGAAATAACAACTCTGACACATACAGATAAGGTAAAATAAGAATATCTTTATTGAGGAACAAAGCAGCAGAAAATAAATATAACTTTCCCCACCCTCACTGGACCAGGTGAAAGGGACAGCTGTCAGGACACTTCCCCAACCCTCCCTAGGGCAGGTATCACGGTGCCCAGTGATTGCCTATAGCAGATGTATGCCATGGAGCGACATTATTTACTTCCTAGCTGTCGCTCTCGCTGAGTCGCTATTCTTATAGGGCATCATGCTGATGAGGTCATCGCTCCATCTACCTGTCAGGGTTTTTAAACCTCAGCCTGTGTCATTTCAAGTGCCCTTTCGTGGTGTACCTGAGCTTATTGCTGTGTTGGTCCATTACCGTTCCTGTGTGTTACCTGGGCTACGTCTGACTACCCGTTCCGATTCGGAGTCCCTGGCTCGTCTGACTACCCGTTCCGGTTTGGACTCCTGGCTACGTCTGACTACCCGTTCCTGGTTTGGACTCCTGGCTTGTCTGACTACCCGTTTCCGGTTTGGGACTCCTGGATACGTCTCGACTACCTGTTCCGGTTTTGGACTCCTGGATACGTCTGACTACCCGTTCCGGTTTGGACTCCTGGGCTTGTCTGACTACCCGTTCCGGTTTGGACTCCTGGCTTGTCTGACTACCCGTTCCGGTTTGGACTCCTGGATACGTCTGACTACCTGTTCCGGTTTGGACTCCTGGATACGTCTGACTGCCCGTTCCGGTTTGGACTCCTGGCTTGTCTGACTACCCGTTCCAGTTTGGACTCCTGGCTTGTCTGACTACCCGTTCCGGTTTGGACTCCTGGCTTGTCTGACTACCCGTTCCGGTTTTGGACTCCTGGCTTGTCTGACTTACCCGTTCCGGTTTGGACTCCTGGCTACATCTGACTACCCATTCTGGCTACGACCACTGGTGATGTCTGACTATCCAATCCGGTTCTGACGATTGGCTGCCTCCTGGTATACTCTCCGTGTTGTGCTCCGTGACCATCCCGTGCCTTGGTTTGGTTCCCGTGCTGCCTGTGTCTTCCGATCTGCGCTCGCTTCCGTTAGCGGCACTTGTCTGTCACTCCGTTGTGTCTGACATCCTGTGGCCATACCGGTTTGTGCTGCCTTGCCTATCCTCCGTCTGGCTACCCGCCTAATGTAAATCCTGTCGGGGGTATTGGTCTGCTCCTTATCTCTGCCAACTGTGTGTATGGGAGTGCTCTGCACTGACCTCACATCTACCGTGTAGTCCAAGGGCCATTCCGTTTCTGACCACCTGTCTAGTGAAGGGTAAGGAAAGTGCCTCACTGTTCCTCCTCTGGTCTTGTGAAGGTGTGCCATCATATCCGTGTATGGGAGTGCTCTGCACTGCCCTCACATCTACTCGTGTAGTCTAAGGGCCATTCCGTTTCTGACCACCTGCCTGGTGATGGAGTAAGGAAAGTGACTCCACTCTTCCTTCCTGGTCTCGTGAAGGTGTGCTACTATCTACTGCCACTTTGTGTCATTAACATACTACTGTTGTGTCATTTGTTGCCACCAGCCTGTTGCCTTATTTCCTGTCATTTATTGTACTTAATAAAGTTTTATATTAAGTTCATCAGTACTTGTCAGTTGTGTTAATTTCCTAGTCACTCCGTGACAGTAGGTAAGGGACAGCACAGGATTGACTGACAGGAGGTAGATACCACCCCTGACTGAATGTAATCACTAGTATCTGTGATGGCAGTAGCTTCTAGTACAGGAGCAGCTGTAGAGCCCCATGGGAAATGAGTGAAATAGCCCAAATATTCTAGGATGGTACGCTCAGTGACAGACCTACCCAGGACGCTAGGGTAGATCAGTCGAAAAGGAAAAAAGGAAATCCCTAGAATGCTGGGGTAACCAAACAGGCAGTGGATACTGAGAATCCCTAGAACGCTAGGGTACCCAAACAGGCAGTGGATACTGAGAATCCCTAGAACGCTAGGGTACCCAAACAGGCAGTGGATACTGAGAATCCCTAGAACGCTAGGGTACCCAAACAGGCAGTTGGTGACAGAGGCTCCCTAGAGATGCTAGAGTAGCTAAACAGGCAATGGTGACAGAGGCTCCCTAGAACGCTAGAGTAGCTAAACAGGCCATGGTGACCAGAGGCTCCCCTAGAACAATAGGGGTAGCCAAATGGGCAGTGGTGTCTGTGAAGCCCTATTACGCTAGGGTACCCAATGACACAGAAGGAATGGAGCAAGACTGCCTAGTGACATGGAAAGACACAGACTGAGTACTGCTCGAAATGAAGGAGCGCGAGCGCTCACAGTAGGCCACAGGTATAGCGGATGCAAGTCAACTGGACTCAAGAGTCAAACGTGAGCTGGTAGTCAGCCAGAGCCAGGAGTCAAGCCAGAGCGGGAAGTCAGACAAAGCCAAGAGTCAAACCAGAGCGGGAAGTCAGACAAAGCCAAGAGTCAAACCAGAGCGACTAGTCAGCCAGAGCCCGGAGTCAAACAGGAGTGAGTAGTCAGCCAGAGCCAGGAGTCAAACAGGAGTGAGTAGTCAACCCTAGAGCCAGGAATCAAACAGGAGTGAGTAGTCAGCCAGAGGCCAGGAGTCAAACCGGAGTGGGTAGTCAACCAGAGCCAGGAGTCAAACAGGAGTGAGTAGTCAGCCAGAGGCAGGAGTCAAACCGGAGCGGGTAGTCAACCAGAGCCAGGAGTCAAACCGGAGCAGATAGTCAACCAGAGACAGGAGTCAAACCGGAGCAGATAGTCAACCAGAGACAGGAGTCAAACCGGAGCGGGTAGTCAACCATAACCAGGAGTCAAACCAGAGTGAGTAGTCAGTCAGGGATCAAACGGAGCCGGAGTAAGAACGTAGACAGAAGTCATACACAGGAATCGAGCATCGGAATCACAAGAGCTGTAGCGCTCAGGTGCACCACGAAAGGGCAAAGGAGTAATGGTAGGCTGAGGGCCTTTAAGGCCTAGCAAGTAGGTGGAGACTCACTCTGGCAATAACAGTAGCCTGTAAGAATAGCGAGTGTGACTCAGAGCGACAACCAGGAAGTAAGGAAATGTCCCCTGCAAGTACAATCGCTGGAGGCAATCACTGGCACAGTGATAGGGTCTTGAACCAAAGATTCCCCCGTTAGTGCATAGCGGAGGGGCAGAGAACAGTATGGCCCCTCATACCCACCTTGTTTAACCCTGTGTATTACACACAGCCCTGGAGTATTTACTACAACGTGTTGTTTGAATGCTACAAGGCAGTAATAATGGGATTTACTGCAAGTCTTAAAGGGACAGTAAAACTTAATAATAAAAAATATTCATTGTGTGGTTTATCCTCCTGAGTAAAAGAAGGATACTTCCAGTAATGAGAGGCGCTGGATTCAAAAGCTATTGCAGTTCAAACTTGAATTTTTTAAGTGCAGTATCGCAATGGTCTAAAATGTTACAATGGAGGCTAACACCAATTTTATTGCACTGGTGGATTCGTACATCACCCTCTGTTTCAAGTGGAACCACCATGCTAGGTAAAGTCACCCTGCAATATTTAGGCAGGTGGCAATTAGCATCAATAATAGTTATTTTGCCTCTCAAAAGTGCCCCCTTGTAAAGTAATCCTTACGATTCTGAGACCGGAAGCCAGGTATCAGTGCAGACATCTTGTCCTCACGCCTGCGCCGTCAGTCCCAGTCTCCCTTCAGAAGCATTGCCACTGGAGCCGAACAGCATCGGAAGAGACTGACAGCGCAGGCGCACAAACCACTCTAACCTTGTCATCAGTCTCGGAAGAATGATTACTTTACAAGGGGGTACTTTTGAGAGGTAAAAATAATGATTATTAAGCTAGTCATCACCTGCTTAAAGGAATAGTAATACTTCGTTTTATCTTTATTTTATTTTGTAGGACATTAAAAAAACATGAAGAACGATGTAAGTCTTATCTCTCAAACCTTTATGGTTTAAGAGATATTCACAAGCAAAGTATCCCCTCCCCCCGCTGTTCAGCCAGATCAGAAGGGAGGTGCCCAGGGTAGACTGCAGAGAGGGGACAATCTTCAATTAAGATAAGGGAAAAACCTGAAAAACTTGTCAAGGGGGGAAGGGCTCTCATTGTTTTCATACAAAGAAGATTGTCCCCTGCTGTTATCTGTCTGGTCTATGGACTGGATTCCACATCTGAGAAGAGATGGCTTTACACTAGGTAAAAGGGGGCGCAGGGCTTTCATTGTTCTCATAGGAAGAGAGATTGTCCCTCTTCTGTTATCTGTCTGGTCTATGGACTGGATTCCACATCTGAGAAGAGATGACTTTACACTAGGTAAAAAGGGGGGCAGGGCTTTCATTGTTCTCATAGGAAGAAGATTGTCCCCTTCTGTTATCTGTCCTGGTCTATGGACTGGATTCCACATCTGAGAAGAGATGGCTTACACTAGGTAAAAGGGGGCAGGGGCTTTCATTGTTCTCATAGGAAGAAGATTGTCCCCTGCTGTTATCTGTCTGGTCTATGGACTGGATTCCACATCTGAGAAGAGATGGCTTACACTAGGTAAAAGGGGCAGGGATTTCATTGTTCTCATAGGAAGAAGATTGTCCCCTTCTGTTATCTGTCTGGTCTATGGACTGGATTCCACATCTGAGAAGAGATGGCTTACACTAGGTAAAAGGGGCAGGGCTTTCATTGTCCTCATAGGAAGAAGATTGTCCCCTGCTGTTATCTCTCCAGTCTATGGACTGGATTCCACATCTGAGAAGAGATGGCTTACACTAGGTAAAAGGGGCAGGGCTTTCATTGTTCTCATAGGAAGAAGATTGTCCCCTGCTGTTATCTGTCTGGTCTATGGACTGGATTCCACATCTGAGAAGAGATGGCTTACACTTAGGTAAAAGGGGGGCGGGCTTTCATTGTTCTCATAGGAAGAAGATTGTCCCCTGCTGTTATCTGTCTGGTCTATGGACTGCATTCCACATCTGAGAAGAGATGGCTTACACTAGGTAAAAGGGGAGGGAGGGGAAACTTTGCTTGTGAATATCTCTCAAACCATAAAGGTTTGAGAGATAAGACTTATATCGTTCTTCATGTTTTTTTAATGCCTACAAAATAAAATAAAGATAAAATGAAGTATTACTATCCCTTTAAGTACTGCAGACAACTTTAGCTAACATGGTTCCGCTTTCACAACATGATATCAGCATTCAGTGAATTCCGCCTGTCACGTTCAGGTTTATACAGTAATGGAAGTATTTTCCAGAAGTGCGTGGATTTAAGGCTGGATGATTCTGCGATGTCTATGTAAGAAACTATCCAGAACACAAGCGCATACCACTGACAAAATAGCACCGTAATTTCATCTTGTCAGGATCTTTTTTTCTTCGGCAGACCTAATTTAGTGAAACATTCCTTACAAGCCATCATTACTTATTACTCTTAATACATATCTGTCTGTGGACTCAGACTCAGGGGTGAAAGGATATTTTATCTCAAACTTGGCCTCCGTTCGCAGATTACAATTTGGAATTGTACAGAATGATGTTTTTCCTGACATCACTCAATGAAATCCAATATGTTCCCTTAAACGGCTTTTATCTTCCGTGTTCTGTGAAAATATTTACACAACTGATTAGATTCACTATCGAATATTCACAAAGACATTTCATTTATGTTTATAACTGATTAGAATCCTAGAGACAACGCCCGTGCATTGCACAGCACTGAGATTCAGACTACCCGAAAATACAGCAGCTTAAACTATAATGTATATTAATACGAGAGAAGAAGGAAATAAATGTCTGTATTACACCCGCCAGTACTTCACAAAAGAAAAATAGTCCCCTCAAAGCCAAAGGCTAAATATAATTGCTATTAAAAACATTATCTGTTACATATAACTGTAATACACACATTATCTGTATATATACCAATCTGTTACATATAACTGTAATACGCACATTATCTGTATATACCGATCTGTTACATATAACTGTAGTACGCACATTATCTGTATATACACCGATCTGTTACATATAACTGTAATACACACATTATCTGTATATACCGATCTGTTACATATAACTGTAATACCCACATTATCTGTATATATACCGATCTGTTACATATAACTGTAATACGCACATTATCTGTATATATACCGATCTGTTACATATAACTGTAATACACACATTATCTATATATATACCGATCTGTTACATATAACTGTAATACGCACGTTATCTGTATATACACCGATCTGTTACATATAACTACTAATACGCACATTATCTGTATATACCGATCTGTTACATATAACTGTAATACGCACATTATCTGTATATATACCGATCTGTTACATATAACTGTAATACGCACATTATCTGTATATATACCGATCTGTTACATATAACTGTAATACGCACATTATCTGTATATATACCGATCTGTTACATATAACTGTAATACGCACATTATCTGTATATATACCGATCTGTTACATATAACTGTAATACACACATTATCTGTATATACCGATCTGTTACATATAACTGTAATACGCACATTATCTGTATATATACCGATCTGTTACATATAACTGTAATACACACATTATCTGTATATATACCGATCTGTTACATATAACTGTAATACACACATTATCTGTATATACCGATCTGTTGCATATAACTGTAATACACACATTATCTATATATATACCGATCTGTTATATATAACTGTAATACACACATTATCTGTATATACACCGATCTGTTACATATAACTGTAATACACACATTATCTGTATATACCGATCTGTTAAATATAACTGTAATACACACATTATCTGTATATACACCGATCTGTTACATATAACTACTAATACGCACATTATCTGTATATACCGATCTGTTACATATAACTGTAATACACACATTATCTGTATATACCGATCTGTTACATATAACTGTAATACACACATTATCTGTATATACACCGATCTGTTACATATAACTACTAATACGCACATTATCTGTATATACTGATCTGTTACATATAACTGTAATACGCACATTATCTGTATATACTGATCTGTTACATATAACTGTAATACACACATTATCTGTATATATACTGATCTGTTACATATAACTGTAATACACACATTATCTGTATATATACTGATCTGTTACATATAACTGTAATACACACATTATCTGTATATATACTGATCTGTTACATATAACTGTAATACACACATTATCTGTATATATACTGATCTGTTACATATAACTGTAATACACACATTATCTGTATATATACCGATCTGTTACATATAACTGTAATACACACATTATCTGTATATTTATCAATCTGTTACATATAACTATAATACACACATTATCTTTATATTGATCTGTTACATATAACTGTAATATGCACATTATCTGTATATATCGATCTGTTACATATAACTGTAATACACACATTATCTGTATATATACCGATCTGTTACATATAACTGTAATACACACATTATCTGTATATACCGATCTGTTACATATAACTGTCATACACACATTTTCTCTATATATACCGATCTGTTACATATAACTGTAATACACATATTATCTGTATATACTGATCTGTTACATATAACTGTAATACATACATTATCTGTATATATCGATCTGTTACCTATAACTGTAATACATACATTATCTGTATATACCGATCTGTTACATATAACTGTAATACACACATTATCTGTATATACCGATCTGTTACATATAACGGTAATACACACATTATCTGTATATACCGATCAGTTACATATAACTGTAATACACATATTATCTGTATATACTAATCTGTTACATATAACTGTAATACGCACATTATCTGTATATATACCGATCTGTTACATATAACTGTAATACTCACATTATCTGTTTATACTGATCTCTTACATATAACTACTAATACACACATTATCTGTATATACTGATCTGTTACATATAACTGTAATACACACATTATCTGTATATATACCGATCTGTTACATATAACTGTAATACACACATTATCTGTATATACCGATCTATTACATATAACTGTAATACGCACATGATCTGTATATATACCGATCTGTTACATATAACTGTAATACACACATTATCTGTATATACTGATCTGTTACATATAACTACTAATAAACACATTATCTGTATATACTGATCTGTTACATATAACTGTAATACACACATTATCTGTATATATACCGATCTGTCACATATAACTGTAATACCCACATTATCTGTATATACCGATCTGTTACATATAGCTGTAATACCCACATTATCTGTATATACCGATCTGTTACATATAACTGTAATACCCACATTATCTGTATATATACCGATCTGTAACATATAAATGTAATACCCACATTATCTGTATATACCGATCTGTTACATATAACTGTAATACGCACATTATCTGTATATATCGATCCTGTTACATATAACTGTAATACATACATTATCTGTATATACCGATCTGTTACATATAACTGTAATAAACACATTATCTGTAATACCGATCTGTTACATATAACTGTAATACACACATTATCTGTATTACCGATCTGTTACATATAACTGTAATACACACATTATCTGTATATACTGATCTGTTACATATAACTGTAATACGCACATTATCTTAATATCCTGATCTGTACATATAACGGTAATACACACATTATCTGTATATACCGATCAGTTACATATAACTGTAATACACATATTATCTGTATATACTGATCTGTTACATATAACTGTAATACGCACATTATCTGTGTATATATACCGATCTGTTACATATAACTGTAATACTCACATTATCTGTTATACTGATCTCTTACATATAACTACTAATTCACACATTATCTGTATATACTGATCTGTTACATTATAACTGTAATACATACATTATCTGTATATACCGATCTGTTACTTATAACTGTAATACATACATTATCTGTATATACCGATCTGTACATATAACTGTAATACACACATTATCTGTATATACGATCTGTTACATATAACTGTAATACACACATTATCTGTATATACCGATCTGTTACATATAACTGTAATACACACATTATCTGTATATACTGATCTGTTACATATAACTGTAATACGCACATTATCTTATATATACTGATCTGTTACATATAACGGTAATACACACTTATCTGTATATACGATCAGTTACATATAACTGTAATACACATATTATCTGTAATACTGATCTGTTACATATAACTGTAATACGCACATTATCTGTATATATACCGATCTGTTACATATAACTGTAATACTCACATTATCTGTTTATACTGATCTCTCATCATACCCTCAACCTACACAAATACCCACATTAACTGTATATACTGATCTGTTACATATAACTGTAATACGCACATTATCTGTATATATATCGATCTGTTACATATAACTGTAATACACACATTATCTGTATATATACCGATCTGTTACATATAACTGTAATACACACATTATCTGTATATACCGATCTATTACATATAACTGTAATACGCACATTATCTGTATATATACCGATCTGTTACATATAACTGTAATACACACATTATCTGTATATACTGATCTGTTACATATAACTACTAATAAACACATTATCTGTATATACTGATCTGTTACATATAACTGTAATACACACATTATCTGTATATATACCGATCTGTCACATATAACTGTAATGCCCACATTATCTGTATATACCGATCTGTTACATATAACTGTAATACACACATTATCTGTATATACCGATCTGTTACATATAACTGTAATACACACATTATCTGTATATACCGATCTGTTACATATAACTGTAATACACACATTATCTGTATATACTGATCTGTTACATATAACTGTAATACGCACATTATCTTTATATATACTGATCTGTTACATATAACGGTAATACACACATTATCTGTATATACCGATCAGTTACATATAACTGTAATACACATATTATCTGTATATACTGATCTGTTACATATAACTGTAATACGCACATTATCTGTATATATACCGATCTGTTACATATAACTGTAATACTCACATTATCTGTATATATACTGATCTGTTACATATAACTGTAATACACACATTATCTGTATATATACTGATCTGTTACATATAACTGTAATACGCACATTATCTGTATATATCGATCTGTTACATATAACTGTAATACACACATTATCTGTATATATACTGATCAGTTACATATAACTGTAATACACACATTATCTGTATATATACTGATCTGTTACATATAACTGTAATACACACATTATCTGTATATACCGATCTGTTACATATAACTACTAATACACACATTATCTGTATATATACTGATCTGTTACATATAACTGTAATACGCACATTATCTGTATATATACTGATCTGTTACATATAACTGTAATACACACATTATCTGTATATACCGATCTGTTACATATAACTGTAATAAACACTGTATATATACCAATCTGTTACATATAACTTCCTTCTTCTATCTTCTTTCTTCTCTTCTATCTTCTGTCTTCTCTTCTATCTTCTGCCCTCTCTTCTTTATTCTATCTTCTGCCTTCTCTTCTTTCTTCTAACTTCTGCTTTCTCTTCTATCCTCTGTCTTCTCTTCTTTCTTCTATCTACTGCCTTCTCTTCTATGTTCTGTCTTCTCTTCTTCTTCTATATTCTGCCTTCTCTTTTCTCTTCTATCTTATGTCTTCTATGTTCTGCCTTCTCTTCTATCTTCTATCTTATGTCTTCTATGTTCTGCCTTCTCTTCTATTTTCTGCCTTCTCTTCTGTCTTCTATCTTCTCTTCTCTCTTCTATCTTATGTCTTCTATCTTTTGTCTTCTCTTCTATCTCCTGTCTTATCTTCTTTCTTCTATCTTCTGCCTTCTCTTCTTTCTTTTATCTTTTGTCTTCTCTTCTATATTCTGTCTTTTTTTCATTCTTCTATCTTCTGTCTTCTCTTCTTTCTTCTATCTTCTGCCTTCTCTTCTATTTTATGTCTTTTCTTCTTTCTTCTATATTCTGCCTTCTCTTCTGTCTTCTATCTTCTCTTCTTTCTTCTAAATTTTCTCTTCTATCTTCTGACTTCTCTTCTATCTTCTGCCTTCTCTTATATCTTCTGCCGTCTCTTCTTTCTTCTCTCTTCTCTTCTTTCTTCTATCTTCTGCCTTCTCTTCTGTCTTCTATCTTCTCTTCTCTCTTCTATCTTATGTCTTGTATCTTTTGTCTTCTCGTCTATCTCCTGTCTTCTCTTCTTTCTTCTGTCTCCAGTCTTCTCTTCTATCTTCTGTCTTCCCTTCTATCTTCTCTTCTTTCTTCTATGTTCTGCCTTATCTTCTATCTTCTGTCTTCTCTTCTTTCGTCTTTCTTCCACCTTTTCTTCTATCTTCCGCTTTCTCTTCTTTCTTCTGCCTTCTCTTCTATCTTCTATATTCTCTTCAGTCTTCTTTCTTCTATCTTCTGTCTTCTCTTCTGTATTCTGCCTTCTCTTCTATATTTTGCCTTCTCTTCTATCTTCTGTCTTCTCTTCTATCTTCTGTCTTCTCTTCTTTCTTCTATCTTCTGTCTTCTCTTCTTTCTTCTATCTTCTCTTCTTTCTTCTACCTTCTGCCTTCTCTTCTATCTTCTGCCTTCTCTTCTATCTTCTGTCTTCTCTTCTTTCTTCTATCTTCCGCCTTCTCTTCTATCTTCTGTCTTCTCTTCTTTCTTCTATCGTCTGCCTTCTCTTCTATATTCTGTCTTCTCTTCTTTCTTCTATCATCTGCTTTCTCTTCTATCTTCTGTCTTCTCTTCTTTCTTCTATCGTCTGCCTTCTCTTCTATCTTCTGTCTTCTCTTCTATCTTCTGTCTTCTCTTCTTTCTTCTATCTTCAGCCTTCTCTTCTATCTTCTGTCTTCTCTTCTATCTTCTGTCTTCTCTTCTTTCTTCTATCTTCTCTTCTTTCTTCTATCTTCTGCCTTCTCTTCTATCTTCCACCTTCTCTTCTATCTTCTGCTTTCTCTTCATTCTTCTATCTTTTTTCTTTTTTCTATCTTCTGCCTATTCTTCTTTATTCTATCTTCTCTTCTTTCTTCTAACTTCTTCCTTCACTTCTATATTCTGTCTTTTCTTCTTTCTTCTATCTTCTGCCTTCTCTTCTACCTTCTGTCTTTTCTTCTTTCTTCTATCTTCTGTCCTTCTCTTCTATCTTCTGTCCTTCTCTTCTGTCTTCTCTTCTATCTTCTGTCTTTCTTCTTTCTTCTGTCTTCTGCCTTCTCTTCTATCTTCTGTCTTCTCTTCTTTCTTCTATATTCTGCCTTCTCTTCTGTCTTCTATCTTCTCTTCTTTCTTCTATCTTCTCTTCTTTCTTCTATCTTCTGTCTTCTCTTCTTTCTTCTGCCTTCTCTTCTATCTTCTGCCTTCTCTTCTATATTCTGTCTCCTCTTGTTTCTTATATCATCTGCTTTCTCTTCTATCTTCTGTCTTTTCTTCTTTCTTCTATCTTCTGCCTTCTCATCTATCTTCTGTCTTCTCTTCTTTCTTCTATATTCTCTTCTTTCTTCTATCTTCTGCCTTATCTTCTATCTTCCGCCTTCTCTTCTATCTTCTGCCTTCTCTTCTTTCTTCTATCTTTTTTTCTTTCTTCTATCTTCTGCCTACTCTTCTTTCTTCTATCTTCTGTCTTCTCTTCTTTCTTTTAACTTCTGCCTTCACTTCTATCGTCTGTCTTTTCTTCTTTCTTCTATCTTCTGCCTTCTCTTCTGTCTTCTGTCTTTTCTTCTTTCTTCTATCTTCTGCCTTCTCTTCTGTGTTCTGCCTTCTGTTCTATCCTCTGCCTTCTGTTCTATCTTCTGCCTTCTCTTTTTTTTCTATCTTCTGTCCTTCTCTTTTATCTTCTGTCCTTCTCTTCTGTCTTCTGTCTTCTCTTCTATCTTCTGTCTTTCTACTTTCTTCTGCCTTCTCTTCTATCTTCTGCATTCTCTTCTATCTTCTGCATTCTGTTCTATCTTCTGCCTTCTCTTCTTTCTTCTATCTTCTGCCTTCTCTTCTAGCTTGTCTGTTCTTCTTTCTTCTAACTTCTGCCTTCTCTTCTATCTTCTGCCTTCTGTGCTACCTTCTGTCTTCTCTTCTTTCTTCTATATTCTGCTTTCTCTTCTGTCTTCTATCTTCTCTTCTTTCTTCTATCTTCTGCCTTCTCTTCTATCTTCTGCCTTCTCTTCTTTCTTCTCTCTTCTCTTCTTTCTTCTATCTTCTCTTCTATCTTCCGTCTTTTCTTCTTTCTTCTATCGTCTGCCTTCACTTCTATCTTCTGCCTTCTCTTCTATCTTCCGTCTTCTCTTCTTTCTTCTATCATCTGCTTTCTCTTATATCTTCTGTCTTTTCTTTTCTTCTATCTTCTGCCTACTCTTCTATCTTCTGTCTTCTCTTCAATCTTCTGTCTTCTCTTCTTTCTTCTATCTTCAGCCTTCTCTTCTATATTCTGTCTTCTCTTCTTTCTTCTATCTTCTGTCTTCTCTTCTACCTTCTGTCTTCTCTTCTTTCTTCTATATTCTCTTCTTTCTTCTATCTTCTGCCTTCTCTTCTATATCCGCCTTTTCTTCTATCTTCTGCCTTCTCTTCTTTGTTCTATCTTTTTTCTTTCCTCTATCTTCTGCCTACTCTTCTTTCTTCTATCTTCTGCCTTCTCTTCTATCTTCTGTCTTCTCTTCTTTCTTCTAACTTCTGCCTTCTCGTTTATCTTCTGTCTTTTTTTCTTTCTATCTTCTGCCTTATCTTCTATCTTCTGTCTTCTCTTCTATCTTCTGCCTTCTCTTCTATCCTCTGTTTCTCTTCTTTCTTCTAACTTCTGCCTTCTCTTCTATTTTATGTCTTCTTTCTTTCTTCTATATTCTGCCTTCTCTTCTGTCTTCTATCTTCTCTTCTTTCTTCTAAATTATGTCTTCTATCTTCTGACTTCTCTTCTATCTACTGCCTTCTCTTCTATCTTCTGTCTTCTCTTCTTTCTTCTCTCTTCTCTTCTTTCTTCTATCTTCTGCCTTCTCTTCTGTCTTCTATCTTCTCTTCTCTCTTCTATCTTATATCTTGTATCTTTTGTCTTCTCTTCTATCTCCTGTCTTCTCTTCTTTCTTCTATCTTCTGCCTTCTCTTCTTTCTTTTATCTTTTGCCTTCTCTTCTATTTTCTGTCTTTTCTTCATTCTTTTATCTTCTGCCTTCTCTTCTATTTTATGTCTTTTCTTCTTTTTCTATATTCTGCCTTCTCTTCTGTCTTCTATCTTCTCTTCTTTCTTCTAAATTATGTCTTCTATCTTCTGACTTCTCTTCTATCTTCTGCCTTCTTTTTTTTATTCTCTCTTCTCTTCTATCTTCTGTCTTCTCTTATTTCTTCTATCTTCTGCCTTCTCTTCTATCTTCTGTCTTCTCTTCTTTCTTCTATATTCTGCCTTCTCTTCTGTCTTCTATCTTCTCTTCTCTCTTCTATCTTAATAAGAAAACGGGAGAGCAAAAGACAGGATAGTCCAATCTAAGTGTAGTAATCAATTGTAACACTTTATTGTATATAAAAATAATCAAACCCCTTCGGGGTACCTACTCACAAACACATAAAAAAGAAAAGCCCATAAGTATCTCAAATCCTCTGCTCCGTCGCCTGGGGAATCCCCACACTGTTCCACTGGCGTCCTGTGCGTGTGTCCGACCTCCGGTCTCTCTGGTGACGTCACTCCTCGAGTCCGTTCGCCAACACGCTCCCAGCCTTGTCACACTGCAGATTAGTTCCACCAAGCTTAGAGTTCCACAATCCTTTCCTTACAACTCCCTACGTACGTTTCGCAGGTTACACCTGCTTTCTCAAGGGATAATAGTCCTCATTCCTAGATCTTATTTATACCCTTCAATTACATTTCCAAAACGATTCAATTACTTAAACATATATTCAAATAATCATAAAAAAGCACATAAATATATTCAAATCATTCAAATGATCACTCTATAAAACTCTATACAGACTATAAAGATATATATATCCCACATACCTCAAATTCAACAGCATCATATAATCTCATATTTTCCTTTCTATAAAAATAAAAATAAAAATAATATTTAATTAATAATAAACATCAAGGACTTCACTCTATTTCTTAAGAGTATATAGTAAATCAAATTAATCCAAAGCATATCAACATTTAAAAACAATAGATATCCAATTCTTCATTGATACCCATAGGATTCATTGTTTTTAAAGTATAAATCCAATATGTTTCCCTCTGACAAAGCTTTTTAAAACGATCACCTCCTCTATTGCTCTTACATATTTGTTCTATTCCCAATATTTCCAATCCTTCCACATCACCTTCTTGACACTCCAAAAAGTGTATAGAGACCGCATGTTTAAGGATTTTTTAATAATATTATTTCTATGCTCCCTAAATCTCTCTTTCAAACAACGCATAGTCCTTCCTACATATTGTTTCCACATCTACAATTAAGTACATAAATCACATAATTAGAGCAGCAAGTAATACTACTTTCTATTTCATAGTTTTACCAGTTGTATTTGATACCACCCTATTACTATTTTTAACATATTTACAAGTCACACATCTTTTATGTAAACATTTAGAGCACCCTTTCCTCCTCACAGGGACTCAATCTATCACCACTACTTCTACTATAAACCATACTTGGGGCCAGTGCGTTTTTAAGATTCTTAGCCCTTCTAAATACTACCTTAGGTTTTCTTGGTATATTCTTTCCTAAGATAGGGTCACATTTCAATATGTTCCAATGTTTACCTATAATTTTTTCAATTTTACTCGCTGCCTCATTATATTTGGTTATAAAGGGGACAAACAAATCACCAACTCCTCCATTCATTAACTTCTTCTTTCTACTCTTTTTACGCTTTCTCTTCTCATTTATATTACCTTCTTTTTCTTTTTAATCCTATCAGTTTTTCCTTTTATCTCCAACAGAGAATCCCTATTACATTCTCTAACTCTCTGTAGAGCATTATTCACAGATCCTTCTTTGTACCCCTTACTAAGAAATCTATTCTTCATTACCGTTGATTGGTTCTCAAAATCTATTGATCTACTACAATTCCGCTTTAGTCTTAAAAATTGCCCGTAGGGAATATTATTCACCCATTTATTCAGGTGACCACTCGTGGGTCAAGATATGAATTAATATCCACTTGTTTATAAACGTCTTGCTTTGGACTTTCATTTGGTTATCTATAAAAAATAGTAAATCCAAAAACTCTATCTGTCTCCGGTCATATTTATATGTAAAATTTATTCCTATTTCATTATTATTCATAAACGTTAAAAATTCTAAAAGGCTCTCCTCTGAACCATCCCAAACCATTAAAATATCATCTATGAAACGGCCATAGTAGACCAGACTCGCGCCCCATCTAGAAGAATCATAAACATGAGATAAACATGCTGTTCAATAACAGCAAATCTGTCTCAATATGTTGACTATTTTCTTCAGCCTTTGGTTAGTAATTTAGGGTCATACATTAAAGATTCCACAGATGTTTTAGAGAAGATAGGGAATCTAGAATGGAAAAAGGACTATATATGGGTAACATGTGATGTGACAGCGCTATATAGTAATATAAGACATGATTTAGGCATTTTAGCTGTTGAATACTTTTTAACGTGTAAAAGTGAGATTAGGAAGGAACAAAGTGATTTTATACTACAATGTATAGATTTTATTTTGAAAAATAATTATTTTTTATTTGAGGATAGTTTTTATTTGCAAATATGTGGGACGGCCATGGGGACCAGATTCGCGCCCAGCTATGCAAATTTGTTTATGGGACACTGGGAAGAATCTCATGTTTATGATTCTTCTAGATGGGGCGCGAGTCTGGTCTACTATGGCCGTTTCATAGATGATATTTTAATGGTTTGGGATGGTTCAGAGGAGAGCCTTTTAGAATTTTTAACGTTTATGAATAATAATGAAATAGGAATAAATTTTACATATAAATATGACCGGAGACAGATAGAGTTTTTGGATTTACTATTTTTTATAGATAACCAAATGAAAGTCCAAAGCAAGACGTTTTATAAACAAGTGGATATTAATTCATATCTTGACCCCACGAGTGGTCACCTGAATAAATGGGTGAATAATATTCCCTACGGGCAATTTTTAAGACTAAAGCGGAATTGTAGTAGATCAATAGATTTTGAGAACCAATCAACGGTAATGAAGAATAGATTTCTTAGTAAGGGGTACAAAGAAGGGATTGTGAATAATGCTCTACAGAGAGTTAGAGAATGTAATAGGGATTCTCTGTTGGAGATAAAAGGAAAAACTGATAGGATTAAAAAAGAAAAAGAAGGTAATATAAATGAGAAGAGAAAGCGTAAAAAGAGTAGAAAGAAGAAGTTAATGAATGGAGGAGTTGGTGATTTGTTTGTCCCCTTTATAACCAAATATAATGAGGCAGCGAGTAAAATTGAAAAAATTATAGGTAAACATTGGAACATATTGAAATGTGACCCTATCTTAGGAAAGAATATACCCAGAAAACCTAAGGTAGTATTTAGAAGGGCTAAGAATCTTAAAAACGCACTGGCCCCAAGTATGGTTTATAGTAGAAGTAGTGGTGATAGATTGAGTCCTGTGAGGAGGAAAGGGTGCTCTAAATGTTTACATAAAAGATGTGTGACTTGTAAATATGTTAAAAATAGTAATAGGGTGGTATCAAATACAACTGGTAAAACCTATGAAATAGAAAGTAGTATTACTTGCTGCTCTAATTATGTGATTTATGTACTTAATTGTAGATGTGGAAAACAATATGTAGGAAGGACTATGCGTTGTTTGAAAGAGAGATTTAGGGAGCATAGAAATAATATTATTAAAAAATCCCTTAAACATGCGGTCTCTAGACACTTTTTGGAGTGTCAAGAAGGTGATGTGGAAGGATTGGAAATATTGGGAATAGAACAAATATGTAAGAGCAATAGAGGAGGTGATCGTTTTAAAAAGCTTTGTCAGAGGGAAACATATTGGATTTATACTTTAAAAACAATGAATCCTATGGGTATCAATGAAGAATTGGATATCTATTGTTTTTAAATGTTGATATGCTTTGGATTAATTTGATTTACTATATACTCTTAAGAAATAGAGTGAAGTCCTTGATGTTTATTATTAATTAAATATTATTTTTATTTTTATTTTTATAGAAAGGAAAATATGAGATTATATGATGCTGTTGAATTTGAGGTATGTGGGATATATATATCTTTATAGTCTGTATAGAGTTTTATAGAGTGATCATTTGAATGATTTGGAATATATTTATGTGCTTTTTTATGATTATTTGAATATATGTTTAAGTAATTGAATCGTTTTGGAAATGTAATTGAAGGGTATAAATAAGATCTAGGAATGAGGACTATTATCCCTTGAGAAAGCAGGTGTAACCTGCGAAACGTACGTAGGGAGTTGTAAGGAAAGGATTGTGGAACTCTAAGCTTGGTGGAACTAATCTGCAGTGTGACAAGGCTGGGAGCGTGTTGGCGAACGGACTCGAGGAGTGACGTCACCAGAGAGACCGGAGGTCGGACACACGCACAGGACGCCAGTGGAACAGTGTGGGGATTCCCCAGGCGACGGAGCAGAGGATTTGAGATACTTATGGGCTTTTCTTTTTTATGTGTTTGTGAGTAGGTACCCCGAAGGGGTTTGATTATTTTTATATACAATAAAGTGTTACAATTGATTACTACACTTAGATTGGACTATCCTGTCTTTTGCTCTCCCGTTTTCTTATTTAGCTATTTATGGTCATTGGGACCTTGAACAAGGAGACACAACTTGTATTGGGATAGAGCAACGGGGATCTGATCTGTTTACAAAATGGACTCTTTTATGGACTGAATTATATGGACTTTCTGAAAATAAAAGCATATATGTGAATTAAGGACTGGAGCTCTATATTAGATTTTTGTGTGTTTATTTTCTCTTCTATCTTATGTCTTCTATCTTCTGCCTTCTCTTCTATCTTCTGCCTTCTCTTCTTTCTTCTCTCTTCCCTTCTTTCTTCTATCTTCTGCCTTCTCTTCTGTCTTCTATCTTCTCTTCTCTCTTCTCTCTTATGTTTTGTATCTTTTGTCTTCTCTTCTATCTCCTGTCTTCTCTTCTTTCTTCTGTCTCCAGTCTTCTCTTCTATCTTCTGTCTTCCCTTCTATCTTCTCTTCTTTCTTCTATGTTCTGTCTTCTCTTCTATCTTCTGTCTTCTCTTCTTTCTTCTATCTTCTCTTCTTTTGTCTTTCTTCCACCTTTTCTTCTATCTTCCGCCTTCTCTTCTTTCTTCTGCCTTCTTTTCTATCTTCTATATTCTCTTCAGTCTTCTTTCTTCTATCTTCTGTCTTCTCTTCTGTATTCTGCCTTCTCTTCTATATTTTGCCTTTTCTTCTATTTTCTTTCTTCTCTTCTATCTTCTGTCTTCTCTTCTTTCTTCTATCTTCTGTCTTCTCTTCTATCTTCTGCCTTCTCTTCTTTCTTCTATCTTCTCTTCTTTCTTCTATCTTCTGCCTTATCTTCTATCTTCCGCCTTCTCTTCTATCTTCTGCCTTCTCTTCTTTGTTCTATCTTTTTTCTTTCTTCTATCTTCTGCCTACTCTTCTTTCTTCTATCTTCTGTCTTCTCTTCTTTCTTCTATTGTCTGCCTTCTCTTCTATATTCTGTCTTCTCTTCTTTCTTCTATCATCTGCTTTCTCTTCTATCTTCTGTCTTCTCTTCTTTCTTCTATCTTCTGTTTTCTCCTCTATCTTCTGTCTTCTCTTCTGTCTTCTATCTTCTCTTCTTTCTTCTATCTTCTGCCTTCTCTTCTATCTTCCACCTTCTCTTCTATCTTCTGCTTTCTCTTCTTTCTTCTATCTTTTTTCTTTTTTCTATCTTCTGCCTATTCTTCTTTCTTCTATCTTCTCTTCTTTCTTCTAACTTCTTCCTTCACTTCTATATTCTGTCTTTTCTACTTTCTTCTATCTTCTGCCTTCTCTTCTATCTTCTGTCTTTTCTTCTTTCTTCTATCTTCTGCCTTCTCTTCTATCTTCTGCATTCTCTTCTTGTCACGGTTTATTATGACTCTCAGACACAAGTTTTAGGTAAAAATCAATTTTATTGAAATAATAAATTGATAACGTAGGATGGCAAACACATACATACAGATATATACAGAATATAACAAGACAGAAGGCAGACTCTACCGGTCCTGTCAATATACAGGACAGGACAGTCTGAAGTAATAGAATGTTAGGCTCTACAGACCTTGCCAATACCGGGTAAGGCAACCTGCAGATGGAATCGCATAACGGTTCTACCGGCCTTACCAAATTACCGGGCAAGGCAGCCTCAATAGATTCATAATGTAGGCTCTACCGGCCCTGCCAATACCGGGTAAGGCAACCTCAGATGGAATGTGGCAAAAGGTTCTACCGGCCTTACCAATACCGGGCAGGGCAGCCCAGAGATAGTAGCAGCAGTCAGATGATAATGGCAAATTGACAGGATCGTAAGCAACCCAGTGTACACACACTGAGACTAACAGAGGAATCGTAAAGCCGCAAGGCTTTGGAGCAAACCAGCGTCCGTACGCTGGGACCAACACTGAATTGTATAGCCGATAGGCTTTGGAGCAAACCAGTGACCGCACACTGGTGTAACAAGCGAGTTAGTATAGCCGTAAGGCTTAGGAGCAAACCAGCGTCCGCACGCTGGGACCAACACAGAATTGTATAGCTGATAGGCTTAGGAGCAAACCAGTGACCGCACACTGGTGTAACAAGCGAGTTTGTATAGCCGCAAGGCTTTGGAGCAAACCAGCGTCCGCACGCTGGGACCAACACAGAATTGTATAGCTGATAGGCTTAGGAGCAAACCAGTGACCGCACACTAGTGTAACAAGCGAGTTTGTATAGCCGCAAGGCTTTGGAGCAAACCAGCGTCCGCACGCTGGGGCCAACACAGGATAGTACAGCCGATAGGCTTTGGAGCAAACCAGTGACCGCACACTGGTGTAATAAGCGAGTTTGTCTAGCCGCAAGGCTTTGGAGCAAACCAACGTCCGCACGCTGGGACTAACAGAGGATTGTATAGCTGAGAGGCTTTGGAGCAAACCAGTGACTGCACACAGGTGTAACAAGCGAGTTTGTCTAGCCGCAAGGCTTTGGAGCAAACCAGCGTCCGCACACTGGGACCAACACAGGATTGTATAGCCGATAGGCTTTGGAGCAAACCAGTGACCGCACACTGGTGTAACAAGCGAGTATGTCTAGCCGCAAGGCTTAGGAGCAAACCAGCATCCGCACGCTGGGACCAACACAGAACCGTATAGCCGATAGGCTGTGGAGCAAACCAGTGACCGCACACTGAAGTAACAAGCAATGTCGCCGACGCGACCAGGCAGGAGGTCGCCAGGATACAGGAGACAGGCGATGCGATGACAGGAACCAGCAACGATCAGTCAGGTCAGGAAACAGCAGAGAAGAAGTTCAGCAGGAACTGCAACACCAGAGACTAGGCCGGAACCAGGACTGGAAGTACTCAGCATGCAGGAAACACTGGTACAGTAGAGATCAGGAACTCAGGAACACATGAGATCAGGAACTCAGGAACACTGGAACAGAGGTCCAGCTATCACTGGCATAGTGATAGCAAGAAGGTCAGAAACAACACGAAAGGGGACTCACAGGGTGCCCAATCCAGGTTTAAATAGGCAATAAGAGGCGGGCTATTTGCAGACAGCCAATAGAAGCCCCCTACTGGTGACAGACAAGGAACTGCAGCAATCACGGGCACCGTGATACTTCTATCTTCTGCCTTCTGTTCTATCTTCTGCCTTCTCTTCTTTCTTCTATCTTCTGTCCTTCTCTTCTATCTTCTGTCCTTCTCTTCTGTCTTCTCTTCTATCTTCTGTCTTTCTTCTTTCTTCTGTCTTCTCTTCTATCTTCTGTCTTCTCTTCTTTCTTCTATATTCTGCCTTCTCTTCTGTCTTCTATCTTCTCTTCTTTCTTCTATCTTATGTATTCTATCTTCTGCCTTCTCTTCTAGCTTCTGCCTTCTCGTCTCTCTTCTCTTCTTTCTTCTCTTCTTTCTTCTATCTTCTGTCTTCTCTTCTTTCTTCTGCCTTCTCTTCTATCTTCTGCCTTCTCTTCTATATTCTGTCTCCTCTTGATTCTTATATCATCTGCTTTCTCTTCTATCTTCTGTCTTTTCTTCTTTCTTCTATCTTCTGCCTTCTCATCTACCTTCTGTCTTCTCTTCTTTCTTCTATATTCTCTTCTTTCTTCTATCTTCTGCCTTCTCTTCTATCTTCTGCCTTCTCTTCTTTCTTCTATCTTTTTTTCTTTCTTCTATCTTCTGCCTACTCTTCTTTCTTCTATCTTCTGTCTTCTCTTCTTTCTTTTAACTTCTGCCTTCACTTCTATCTTCTGTCTTTTCTTCTTTCTTCTATCTTCTGCCTTCTCTTCTATCTTCTGTCTTTTCTTCTTTCTTCTATCTTCTGCCTTCTGTTCTATCCTCTGCCTTCTGTTCTATCTTCTGCCTTCTCTTCTTTTTTCTATCTTCTGTCCTTCTCTTTTATCTTCTGTCTTCTCTTCTGTCTTCTGTCTTCTCGTCTATCTTCTGTCTTTCTACTTTCTTCTGCCTTCCTCTTCTATCTTCTGCATTCTCTTCTATCTTCTGCCTTCTGTTCTATCTTCTGCCTTCTCTTCTTTCTTCTATCTTCTGCCTTCTCTTCTATCTTGTCTGTTCTTCTTTTTTCTAACTTCTGCCTTCTCTTCTATTCTCTGTCTTCTTTCTTCTATCTTCTGCCTTCTGTGCTACCTTCTGTCTTCTCTTCTTCTTATATATCTGCTTTCTCTCTGTCTTCTATCTTCTCTTCTTTCTTCTATATTATGTCTTCTATCTTCTGCCTTCTCTTCTATCTTCTGCTTCTCTTCCTTCTTCTGCCTTCTCTTCTTTCTTCTATCTTTTTTTTCTTTCTTCTATCTTCTGCCTACTGTCTTTCTTCTATCTTCTGTCTTCTCTTCTTTCTTTTAACTCTGCCTTCACTTCTATCTTCTGTCTTTTCTTCTTTCTTCTATCTTCTGCCTTCTCTTCTATCTTCTCTTCTATCTTCTCTTCTTTCTTCTATATTCTGCTTTCCTCTTCTGTCTTCTATATTCTCTTCTTTCTTCCATCTTATGTCTTCTATCTTCTGCCTTCACTTCTATCTTCTGCCTTCTCTTCTATCTTCTGTCTTCTCTCTTTCTTCTATCATCTGCTTTCTCTTATATCTTCTGTCTTTTCTTCCCTTTCTTCTATCTTCTGCCTACTCTTCTATCTTCTGTCTTCTCTTCTATCTTCTGTCTTCTCTTCTTTCTTCTATCTTCAGCCTTCTCTTCTATCTTCTGTCTTCTCTTCTTTCTTCTATCTTCTGTCTTCTCTTCTACCTTCTGTCTTCTCTTCTTTCTTCTATCTTCTCTTCTTTCTTCTATCTTCTGCCTTCTCTCTATATTCCGCCTTCTCTTCTATCTTCTGCCTTCTCTTCTTTGTTCTATCTTTTTTCTTTCCTCTATCTTCTGCCTACTCTTCTTTCTTCTATCTTCTGCCTTCTCTTCTATCTTCTGTCTTCTCTTTTTTCTTCTAACCTTCTTCTTCTACCCCTTCTCATTTATCTTCTGTCTTTTCTTCTTTCTATCTTCTGCCTTCTCTTCTATCTTCTGTCTTCTCTTCTTTCTTCTATATTCTGTCTTCTCTTCTTTCTTCCATCTTCTGCCTTCTCTTCTTTCTTCTATCTTCTGCCTTCTCTTCTATCCTCTGCTTCTCTTCTTTCTTCTATCTTCTGCCTTCTCTTCTATCTTCTGTCTTCTCTTCTTCTTCTATCTTCTGCCTTCTCTTCTATCCTCTGCTTCTCTTCTTTCTTCTATATTCTGTCTTCTCTTCTTTCTTCTATCATCTGCTTTCTCTTCTATCTTCTGTATTTTCTTCTATCTTCTGTCTTCTCTTCTTTCTTCTATCGTCTGCCCTTCTCTTCTATCTTCTGCCTTCTCTTCTATATTCTATCTTCTCTTCTTTCTTATATCTTCTGTCTTCTCTTCTATCTTCTGTCTTCTCTTCTTTCTTATATCTTCAGCCTTCTCTTCTATCTTCTGTCTTCGCTTCTTTCTTCTATCTTCTCTTCTTTCTTCTATCTTCTGTCCTTCTCGTCTATCTTCTGTCTTTTATCTTCTCTTCTTTCTTCTATCTTCTGCCTTCTCTTTTATCTTCGCCTTCTCTTCTATCTTCTTCTTTCTCTTCTTTCTTCTATCTTTTTTCTTTCTTCTATGTTCTGTCTTTTCGTCTTTCTTTTATCTTCTGCCTTCTCTTCTATCTTCTGTCTTTTCTTGTTTCTCTATCTTCTGCCTTCTGTTCTATCTTCTGCCTTCTGTTCTATCTTCTGCCTTCTCTTCTTTCTTCTATCTTCTGTCCTTCTCTTCTATCTTCTGTCCTCTCTTCTGTCTTCTGTCTTCTCTTCTATCTTCTGTCTTTCTTCTGTCTTCTGCCTTCTCTCTATCTTCTGTCTTCTCTTCTTTCTTCTATATTCTGCCTTCTCTTCTATCTTCTATCTTCTCTTCTTTCTTCTATCTTATGTCTTCTATCTTCTGCCTTCTCTTCTAGCTTCTGCCTTCTCTTCTCTCTTCTCTTTTTTCTTCTATCTTCTGTCTTCTCTTCCTTCTTCTGCCTTCTCTTCTATCTTCTGCCTTCTCTTCTTTGTTCTATCTTTTTTCTTTCTTCTATCTTCTGCCTACTCTTCTTTCTCTATCTTCTGCTTCTCTTCTATCTTCTGTCTTCTCTTCTTTCTTCTAACTTCTGCCTTCTCGTTTATCTTCTGTCTTTCTTCTTTCTATCTTCTGCCTTCTCTTCTTTGTTCTATCTTTTTTCTTTCCTCTATCTTCTGCCTACTCTTCTTTCTTCTATCTTCTGCCTTCTCTTCTATCTTCTGTCTTCTCTTCTTTCTTCTAACTTCTGCCTTCTCATTTATCTTCTGTCTTTTCTTCTTTCTATCTTCTGCCTTATCTTCTATCTTCTGTCTTTTCTCTTTCTATCAATCTTCTGCCTTCTCTTCTATCTTCTGTCTTCTCTTCTTTCTTCTATATTCTGTCTTCTCTTCTTTCTTCTATCTTCTGTCTTTTCATCTTTCATCAATCTTCTGCCTTCTCTTCTATCCTCTGCTTCTCTTCTTTCTTCTATTTTCTGCCTTCTCTTCTATCTTCTGTCTTCTCTTCTTTCTTCTATATTCTGCCCTCTCTTCTGTTTTCTATCTTCTCTACTTTCTTCTATCTTATGTCTTCTATCTTTTGCCTTCTCTTCTAGCTTCTGCCTTCTCTTCTTTCTTCTCTCTTCTCTTCTTTCTTCTTTCTTCAGCCTTCTCTTCTTTCTTCTATATTCTGTCTTCTCTTCTTTCTTCTATCATCTGCTTTCTCTTCTATCTTCTGTATTTTCTTCTATCTTCTGTCTTCTCTTCTATCTTCTGTCTTCTCTACTTTCTTCTATCGTCTGCCTTCTCTTCTATCTTCTGCCTTCTCTTCTATATTCTATCTTCTCTTCTTTCTTATATCTTCTGTCTTCTCTTCTGTCTTCTATCTTCAGCCTTCTCTTCTATCTTCTGTCTTCGCTTCTTTCTTCTATCTTCTCTTCTTTCTTCTATCTTCTGTCTTCTCGTCTATCTCTGTCTTCTCTTCTGTCTTCTATCTTCTCTTCTTTCTTCTATCTTCTGCCTTCTCTTTTATCTTCCGCCTTCTCTTCTATCTTCTGCTTTCTCTTCTTTCTTCTATCTTTTTTCTTTCTTCTATGTTCTGTCTTTCGTCTTTCTTTTATCTTCTGCCTTCTCTTCTATCTTCTGTCTTTTTTTGTTTCTTCTATCTTCTGCCTTCTCTTCTATCTTCTGCATTCTCTTCTATCTTCTGCCTTCTGTTCTATCTTCTGTCTTCTCTTCTTTCTTCTATATTCTGTCCTTCGCTTCTATCTTCTGTCCTTCTCTTCTGTCTTCTGCTTTCTCTTCTGTCTTATGTCTTCTCTTCTTTCTTCTATCTTATGTCTTCTATCTTCTGCCTTCTCTTCTAGCTTCTGCCTTCTCTTCTCTCTTCTCTTCTTTCTTCTATCTTCTCTTCTTTCTTCTGCCTTCTCTTCTATCTTCTGCCTTCTCTTCTATATTCTGTCTTCTCTTCTTTTTTCTATCATCTGCTTTCTCTTCTATCTTCTGTCTTTTCTTCTTTCTTCTATCTTCTGCCTACTCTTCTTTCTTCTATCTACTGCCTTCTCTTCTGTCTTCTGTCTTTTCTTCTTCCTTCTATCTTCTGCTTTTTCTATCTTCTGTCTTCTCTTCTATCGTCTGTCTTCTCTACTTTCTTCTATCTTCAGCCTTCTCTTCTATCTTCTGTCTTCTCTTCTTTCTTCTATCTTCTGTCTTCTCTTCTATCCTCTGTCTTCTCTTCTTTCTTCTATCTTCTCTTCTTTCTTCTATCTTCTGCCTTCTCTTCTATCTTCCGCCTTCTCTTCTATCTTCTGCCTTCTCTTCCTTTGTTCTATCTTTTCTTCCTTCTTCTGTCTTCTGCCTTCTCCTCTATCTTCTGTCTTCTCTTCTATCTTCTAACTTCTGCCTTCTCGTTATCTTCTGTCTTCTCTTCTTTCTATCTTCTGCCTTATCTTCTATCTTCTGTCTTTTCTTCTTTCTTCAATCTTCTGCCTTCTCTTCTATCCTCTGCTTCTCTTCTTTCTTCTATCTTCTACCTTCTCTTCTGTCTTCTATCTTCTCTTCTTTCTTCTATCTTATGTCTTCTAGCTTCTGCCTTCTCTTCTAGCTTCTGCCTTCTCTTCTCTCTTCTCTTCTTTCTTCTATCTTCTGTCTTCTCTTCTTTCTTCTGCCTTCTCTTCTATATTCTGTCTTCTCTTCTTTTTTCTATCATCTGCCTTCTCTTCTATCTTCTGCCTTCTCTTCTATCTCCTTTCTTCTTTTCTTTCTTCTATCTTCAGCCTTCTCTTCTATCTTCTGTCTTCTCTTCTTTCTTCTATCTTCTGTCTTCTTGTCTATCTTCTGTCTTCTCTTCTTTCTTCTATATTCTCTTCTTTCTTCTATCTTCTGCCTTCTCTTCTATCTTCCGCCTTCTCTTCTATCTTCTGCCTACTCTTCTTTCTTCTATCTTCTGTCTTCTCTTCTTCTTTTAACTTCTGCCTTCTCTTCTATCTTCTGTCTTTTCTTCTTTCTTCTATCTTCTGCCTTCTCTTCTATCTTCTGCCTTCTCTTCTATCTTCTGTCTTTTCTTCTTTCTTCTATATTCTGTCTTCTCTTCTTTTTTCTTTCATCTGCCTTCTCTTCTATCTTCTGCCTTCTCTTCTATCTCCTTTCTTCTTTTCTTTCTTCTATCTTCAGCCTTCTCTTCTATCTTCTGTCTTCTCTTCTTTCTTCTATCTTCTGTCTTCTTGTCTATCTTCTGCTTCTCTTCTTTCTTCTATATTCTCTTCTTTCTTCTATCTTCTGCCTTCTCTTCTATCTTCCGCCTTCTCTTCTATCTTCTGCCTACTCTTCTTTCTTCTATCTTCTGTCTTCTCTTCTTTCTTTTAACTTCTGCCTTCTCTTCTATCTTCTGTCTTTTCTTCTTTCTTCTATCTTCTGCCTTCTCTTCTATCTTCTGCCTTCTCTTCTATCTTCTGTCTTTTCTTCTTTCTTCTATCTTCTGTCTTCTCTTCTTTCTTCTATCTTCTGCCTTCTCGTCTATCTTCTGTCTGCTCTTCTTTCTTCTATTTTCTTCCTTCTCTTGTATCTTCTCTTCTTCTTCTATCTTCTGCCTTCTCTTCTAGCTTCTGCCTTCTCTTCTTTCTTCTCTCTTCTCTTCTTTCTTCTATCTTCTGTCTTCTCTTCTTTCTTCTATCGTCTGCCTTCTCTTCTGTATTCTGTCTTCTCTTCTTTCTTCTATCCTCTCTTCTTTTCCTCTATCTTCTGCCTTCTCTTGTTTGTTCTATCTTTTTTCTTTCTTCTATCTTCTGCCTTCTCTTCTATCTTCTGTCTTTTTCTTCTTTCTTCTATTATCTGCTTTCTCTTCTATCTTCTGTCTTTTCTTCTTTCTTCTATCTTCTGTCTTCTCTTCTATCTTCTGTCTTCTCTTCTTTCTTCTATCTTCTCTTCTTTCCTCTATCTTCTGCCTTCTCTTCTTTGTTCTATCTACTGCCTTCTCTTCTATCTTCTGTCTTCTCTTCTTTCTTCTATCATCTGCTTTCTCTTCTATCTTCTGTCTTTTCTTCTTTCTTCTATCTTCTGTCTTCTCTTCTATCTTCTATCTTCAGCCTTCTCTTCTAACTTTTGTCTTCTCCTCTTTCTTCTATCTTCTGTCTTCTCTTCTTTCTTCTATCTTCTCTTCTTTCTTCTATCTTCTGCCTTCTCTTCTATCTTCCGCCTTCCTCTTCTATCTTCTGCCTTCTCTTCTTTCTTCTATATTCTGCCTTCTCTTCTATCTTCTGTCTGCTCTTCTTTCTTCTATATTCTGCCTTCTCTTCTATCTTCTCTTCTTTCTTCTATCTTCTGCCTTCTCTTCTAGCTTCTGCCTTCTCTTCTTTCTTCTCTCTTCTCTTCTTTCTTCTATCTTCTGTCTTCTCTTCTTTCTTCTATCTTCTCTTCTTTCCTCTATCTTCTGCCTTCTCTCCTTTGTTCTATCATTTTTCTTTCTTCTATCTTCTGCCTACTCTTCTTTCTTCTATCTACTGCCTTCCCTCTCTATCTTCTGTCTTCTCTTCTTTCTTCTATCATCTGCTTTCTCTTCTATCTTCTGTCTTTTCTTCTTTCTTCTATCTTCTGTCTTCTCTTCTATCTTCTATCTTCAGCCTTCTCTTCTAACTTTTTGTCTTCTCCTCTTTCTTCTATCTTCTGTCTTCTCTTCTTTCTTCTATCTTCTCTTCTTTCTTCTATCTTCTGCTTCTCTTCTATCTTCCGCCTTCTCTTCTATCTTCTGCCTTCTCTTCTTTCTTCTATATTCTGCCTTCTCTTCTATCTTCTGTCTGCTCTTCTTTCTTCTATATTCTGCCTTCTCTTCTATCTTCTCTTCTTTCTTCTATCTTCTGCCTTCTCTTCTAGCTTCTGCCTTCTCTTCTTTCTTCTCTCTTCTCTTCTTTCTTCTATCTTCTGTCTTCTCTTCTTTCTTCTATCTTCTCTTCTTTCCTCTATCTTCTGCCTTCTCTTCTTTGTTCTATCTTTTTTCTTTCTTCTATCTTCTGCCTACTCTTCTTTCTTCTATCTACTGCTTCTCTTCTATCTTCAGCCTTCTCTTCTTTCTTCTATATTCTGTCTTCTCTTCTTTCTTCTATCATCTGCTTTCTCTTCTATCTTCTGTATTGTCTTCTATCTTCTGTCTTCTCTTCTATCTTCTGTCTTCTCTACTTTCTTCTATCGTCTGTCTTCTCTTCTATCTTCTGCCTTCTCTTCTATATTCTTATCTTCTCTTCTTTCTTATATCTTCTGTCTTCTCTTCTGTCTTCTATCTTCAGCCTTCTCTTCTATCTTCTGTCTTCGCTTCTTTCTTCTATCTTCTCTTCTTTCTTCTATCTTCTGTCTTCTCGTCTATCTTCTGTCTTCTCTTCTGTCTTCTATCTTCTCTTCTTTCTTCTATCTTCTGCCTTCTCTTTTATCTTCTGCCTTCTCTTCTATCTTCTGCTTTCTCTTCTTTCTTCTATCTTTTTTCTTTCTTCTATGTTCTGTCTTTTCGTCTTTCTTTTATCTTCTGCCTTCTCTTCTATCTTCTGTCTTTTTTTGTTTCTTCTATCTTCTGCCTTCTCTTCTATCTTCTGCATTCTCTTCTATCTTCTGCCTTCTGTTCTATCTTCTGTCTTCTCTTCTTTCTTCTATATTCTGTCCCTTCGCTTCTATCTTCTGTCCTTCTCTTCTGTCTTCTGCTTTCTCTTCTGTCTTATGTCTTCTCTTCTTTCTTCTATCTTATGTCTTCTATCTTCTGCCTTCTCTTCTAGCTTCTGCCTTCTCTTCTCTCTTCTCTTCTTTCTTCTATCTTCTCTTCTTTCTTCTGCCTTCTCTTCTATCTTCTGCCTTCTCTTCTATATTCTGTCTTCTCTTCTTTTTTCTATCATCTGCTTTCTCTTCTATCTTCTGTCTTTTCTTCTTTCTTCTATCTTCTGCCTACTCTTCTTCTTCTATCTACTGCCTTCTCTTCTGTCTTCTTTCTTTTCTTCTTCCTTCTATCTTCTGCTTTTTCTATCTTCTGTCTTCTCTTCTATCGTCTGTCTTCTCTACTTTCTTCTATCTTCAGCCTTCTCTTCTATCTTCTGTCTTCTCTTCTTTCTTCTATCTTCTGTCTTCTCTTCTATCCTCTGTCTTCTCTTCTTTCTTCTATCTTCTCTTCTTTCTTCTATCTTCTGCCTTCTCTTCTATCTTCCGCCTTCTCTTCTATCTTCTGCCTTCTCTTCTTTGTTCTATCTTTTCTTCCTTCTTCTGTCTTCTGCCTTCTCCTCTATCTTCTGTCTTCTCTTCTATCTTCTAACTTCTGCCTTCTCGTTTATCTTCTGTCTTCTCTTCTTTCTATCTTCTGCCTTATCTTCTATCTTCTGTCTTTTCTTCTTTCTTCAATCTTCTGCCTTCTCTTCTATCCTCTGCTTCTCTTCTTTCTTCTATCTTCTACCTTCTCTTCTGTCTTCTATCTTCTCTTCTTTCTTCTATCTTATGTCTTCTAGCTTCTGCCTTCTCTTCTAGCTTCTGCCTTCTCTTCTCTCTTCTCTTCTTTCTTCTATTTTCTGTCTTCTCTTCTTTCTTCTGCTCCTCTTCTATATTCTGTCTTCTCTTCTTTTTTCTATCATCTGCCTTCTCTTCTATCTTCTGCCTTCTCTTCTATCTCCTTTCTTCTTTTCTTTCTTCTATCTTCAGCCTTCTCTTCTATCTTCTGTCTTCTCTTCTTTCTTCTATCTTCTGTCTTCTCGTCTATCTTCTGTCTTCTCTTCTTTCTTCTATATTCTCTTCTTTCTTCTATCTTCTGCCTTCTCTTCTATCTTCCGCCTTCTCTTCTATCTTCTGCCTACTCTTCTTTCTTCTATCTTCTGTCTTCTCTTCTTTGTTTTAACTTCTGCCTTCTCTTCTATCTTCTGTCTTTTCTTCTTTCTTCTATCTTCTGCCTTCCTCTTCTATCTTCTGCCTTCTCTTCTATCTTCTGTCTTTTCTTCTTTCTTCTATCTTCTGTCTTCTCTTCTTTCTTCTATCTTCTGCCTTCTCGTCTATCTTCTGTCTGCTCTTCTTTCTTCTATTTTCTTCCTTCTCTTGTATCTTCTCTTCTTTCTTCTATCTTCTGCCTTCTCTTCTAGCTTCTGCCTTCTCTTCTTTCTTCTCTCTTCTCTTCTTTCTTCTATCTTCTGTCTTCTCTTCTTTCTTCTATCGTCTGCCTTCTCTTCTGTATTCTGTCTTCTCTTCTTTCTTCTATCTTCTCTTCTTTCCTCTATCTTCTGCCTTCTCTTGTTTGTTCTATCTTTTTTCTTTCTTCTATCTTCTGCCTTCTCTTCTATCTTCTGTCTTCTCTTCTTTCTTCTATTATCTGCTTTCTCTTCTATCTTCTGTCTTTTCTTCTTTCTTCTATTATCTGCTTTCTCTTCTATCTTCTGTCTTTTCTTCTTCTTCTATCTTCTGTCTTCTCTTCTATCTTCTGTCTTCTCTTCTTTCTTCTATCTTCTCTTCTTTCCTCTATCTTCTGCCTTCTCTTCTTTGTTGTATCTTTTTTCTTTCTTCTATCTTCTGCCTACTCTTCTTTCTTCTATCTACTGCCTTCTCTTCTATCTTCTGTCTTCTCTTCTTTCTTCTATCATCTGCTTTCTCTTCTATCTTCTGTCTTTTCTTCTTTCTTCTATCTTCTGTCTTCCTCTTCTATCGTCTATCTTCAGCCTTCTCTTCTAACTTTTGTCTTCTCCTCTTTCTTCTATCTTCTGTCTTCTCTTCTTTCTTCTATCTTCTCTTCTTTCTTCTATCTTCTGCCTTCTCTTCTATCTTCCGCCTTCTCTTCTATCTTCTGCCTTCTCTTCTTTCTTCTATATTCTGCCTTCTCTTCTATCTTCTCTTCTTTCTTCTATCTTCTGCCTTCTCTTCTAGCTTCTGCCTTCTCTTCTTCTTCTCTCTTCTCTTCTTTCTTCTATCTTCTGTCTTCTCTTCTTTCTTCTATCTTCTCTTCTTTCCTCTATCTTCTGCCTTCTCTTCTTTGTTCTATCTTTTTTCTTTCTTCTATCTTCTGCCTACTCTTCTTTCTTCTATCTACTGCCTTA
>JBBDGT010000407.1:462716-487086 GCA_037306005.1 Rhinophrynus dorsalis | reverse complement strand
TTCTATATATGCAAATTGCTCTTGGGGTGGTCACCCTAAGAGTAATGAGGGTAATCCAGACGTGGACCCCTTGCTCACAGTGCCTAGAGGGATCAGCTGCACCTCACCGACGAGGCCCAAGAAGGCCGAAACGTACGTCTGGGGTTAGCTGTTTCCCTTGTTCGGAGAGGAATTGTCTGGCATTTCGTGGCTGGACTGTCATTTGGCAGGACCAGTTTGATATGCTTCAGAAGATTTCCTCTCTGTGTATGGCACTGATGAGCTAAAAGAGATTGCACGCTGGGCGCGAGGACACAGTCCCAGTGAGCTTCTTGCATATATTTGCTAGCTCATGAGCCTAGTTGAGCATCTCTCACCTTTCTTTCTATATATGCAAATTGCTCTTGGGGTTGGTCACCCTAAGAGTAATGAGGGTAATTCCAGACGTGGACCCCTTGCTCACAGTACCTAGAGGGATCAGCTGCACCTCACCGACGAGGCCCAAGAAGGCCGAAACGTACGTCTGGGGTTAGCTGTTTCCCTTGTTCGGAGAGGAATTGTCTGGCATTTCGTGGCTGGACTGTCATTTGGCAGGACCAGTTTGATATGCTTCAGAAGATTTCCTCTCTGTGTATGGCACCGATGAGCTAAAAGAGATTGCACCCTGGGCGCGAGGACACAGTCCCAGTGAGCTTCTTGCATATATTTGCTAGCTCATGAGCCTAGTTGAGCATCTCTCACCTTTCTTTCTATATATGCAAATTGCTCTTGGGCTTGGTCACCCTAAGAGTAATGAGGGTAATCCAGACGTGGACCCCTTGCTCACAAGTGCCTAGAGGGATCAGCTGCACCTCACCGACGAGGCCCCAAGAAGGCCGAAACGTACGTCTGGCGGTTAGCTGTTTCCCTTGTTCGGAGAGGAATTGTCTGGCATTTCGTGGCTGGACTGTCATTTGGCAGGACCAGTTTGATATGCTTCAGAAGATTTCCTCTCTGTGTATGGCACTGATGAGCTAAAAGAGATTGCACCCTGGGCGCGAGGACACAGTCCCAGTGAGCTTCTTGCATATATTTTGCTAGCTCATGAGCCTAGTTGAGCATCTCTCACCTTTCTTTCTAGATATGCAAATTGCTCTTGGGGTTGGTCACCCTAAGAGTAATGAGGGTAATCCAGACGTGGACCCCTTGCTCACAGTGCCTAGAGGATCAGCTGCACCTCACCGACGAGGCCCAAGAAGGCCGAAACGTACGTCTGGGGTTAGCTGTTTCCCTTGTTCGGAGAGGAATTGTCTGGCATTTCGTGGCTGGACTGTCATTTGACAGGACCAGTTTGATATGCTTCAGAAGATTTCCTCTCTGTGTATGGCACTGATGAGCTAAAAGAGATTGCACCCTGGGCTCGAGGACAAAGTCCCAGTGAGCTTCTTGCATATATTTGCTAGCTCATGAGCCTAGTTGAGCATCTCTCACCTTTCTTTCTATATATGCAAATTGCTCTTGGGGTTGGTCACCCTAAGAGTAATGAGGGTAATCCAGACGTGGACCCCTTGCTCACAGTGCCTAGAGGGATCAGCTGCACCTCACCGACGAGGCCCAAGAAGGCCGAAACGTACGTCTGGGGTTAGCGGTTTCCCTTGTTTGGAGAGGAATTGTCTGGCATTTCGTGGCTGGACTGTCATTTGGCAGGACCAGTTTGATATGCTTCAGAAGATTTCCTCTCTGTGTATGGCACTGATGAGCTAAAAGAGATTGCACCCTGGGCGCGAGGACACAGTCCCAGTGAGCTTCTTGCATATATTTGCTAGCTCATGAGCCTAGTTGAGCATCTCTCACCTTTCTTTCTAGATATGCAAATTGCTCTTGGGGTTGGTCACCCTAGAGTAATGAGGGTAATCCAGACGTGGACCCCTTGCCTCACAGTGCCTAGAGGGATCAGCTGCACCTCACCGACGAGGCCCTAGAAGGCCGAAACGTACGTCTGGGGTTAGCTGTTTCCCTTGTTCGGAGAGGAATTGTCTGGCATTTCGTGGCTGGACTGTCATTTGGCAGGACCAGTTTGATATGCTTCAGAAGATTTCCTCTCTGTGTATGGCACTGATGAGCTAAAAGAGATTGCACGCTGGGCGCGAGGACACAGTCCCAGTGAGCTTCTTGCATATATTTGCTAGCTCATGAGCCTAGTTGAGCATCTCTCACCTTTCTTTCTATATATGCAAATTGCTCTTGGGGTTGGTCACCCTAAGAGTAATGAGGGTAATCCAGACGTGGACCCCTTGCTCACAGTGCCTAGAGGGATCAGCTGCACCTCACCGACGAGGCCCAAGAAGGCCGAAACGTACGTCTGGGGTTAGCTGTTTCCCTTGTTCGGAGAGGAATTGTCTGGCATTTCGTGGCTGGACTGTCATTTGGCAGGACCAGTTTGATATGCTTCAGAAGATTTCCTCTCTGTGTATGGCACCTGATGAGCTAAAAGAGATTGCACCCTGGGCGCGAGGACACAGTCCCAGTGAGCTTCTTGCATATATTTGCTAGCTCATGAGCCTAGTTGAGCATCTCTCACCTTTCTTTCTATACCATTAAACCAGTCCCTGGCATAGCAAGTGAGATTAAGGACGCCCCGAGTTTTGGGTTGTTGCAGTTTATGAAGGATAAGTTTAGGACTTTATTTTTCCAAACAAAGCACTGAAACTTTCTCCTTATAGATTTCACATCTGAATTAGAGATCTATAAAGGCAACATTTGGATTTTGTATAAGAGACAGGGGAAGGATATCAATTTTATAAGATTGATGCGGCCAGTGAAATTTAGTGGAAGATGTTCCCAGGCTTGTAGTTCTGTATTTAGTTGGATAACGGCCTGTGATGTTTATCTGATAAAGGTGATCCAGGGAGGTGTATGCCAAGGAAGGTTGGCATAGGTCGGGTGCATCTTAAGGAAAAATAAAGCAAATCCATATCTGAGGAGGGGGTCTGATAGCAACAAAGCTTCAGATTTTTCCAGATTAACTGTGAAGCCAGAAATGGATCCAAGGACCTGTAATTTTTGGATAATGGCAGGGAGTGCCTCCTGAGGGTTATTGACGTAGAGCAGCATGTTGACCACAAATGCAGAAAGTACGTGTTCTGTGCCTCCCAAAATTATACCCTTATGAGAAGTCATTTGTTTGAGGTGTCGAAGGAGAGGGTCCAAAGCCAGGTTGAGCAAAATGGGGGATAATGGACATCCCTGTTGTGTGCCGCAATAGAGGATGAACAGTCCAGAACTGTAGTTATTAGTGTGACCGTCACCATGGGGGGAAGCATACACTAGTTTTACATATGATATGATGTTTGAGTCAAACAGCTGATGGTGATGCTCTTCTGAAAGAACAGAGAGAGTGCAGAGGTGTGAACCTTCAGGGAACTCGAGCTGAGTCCCTTATCTACCCTGTCCTGCAAAAAAAGAAGATCAAAGTCGCAAGAAAGATCCCTATCTGCACACCAAGAGAGAAAAGTGGACCAAACACTATGGAAAACCTAGAAGAAACAGGCTTGTGGGCACTAAGCATAGTGGCCACCACACCCGAAGAGACACACCCTTCTTCTTCAATAATGAGGATTCAATTTCCATGCCATCAAACCCAGACAGTCTAAATCCTCCTTTCACAGGTACTCCTGTAGAAGAAGATCCGGATGCGGGGAAGCTGGAAGGTCTCCGCCATGGAGAGATCCAGACGCTCCGGTAACCAAGCCTGACGAGGCCAGTACAGAGCAATCAGAATTACTGGAGAACCTTCCAGGCGCAGTTTCCTCAACACCCTGTGTAGCATGGAAACAGGAGGAAAGATGTACACCAGAAGGAAGTGCCATGGATCGACATGGCATCCACTGCCAGAGCTAGAGGGTCCCTCCAGAGAGAGCAGAACAGCAAGACCTTCCCATTGTGCCATGTCTCCACTCAGGTCGATTCAAGGAAGTCCCCACTTCAATACAATGAGGTTGAACACTTCTTGATAGAGTTCCCACTCTCCGCTGTCCACAATGTGCTGACGTAGGAAGTCTGTCAAAACGTTTGTCTACGCCGGGAATATGAACTGCGGATATGGCAGGAACATGTTCTTCTGCCCAAGACAAAATAGCTTTGACTTCCAACCAAGCTGTGTGACTTCTTGTTCCGCCCTGCTTGTTGTTGTAAGCCATGGCAGTGACATTGTCAGACTGTACTCAAGCTGGGCAGTCCCTCCAGCTTGAACGTCCAGTACCGGAGAGCATGAAATATTGCTCAGAGTTCCAGGACGTTGATGGGAAGGAGAGATTCCTCCGGAGACCACCGACCCTGGGAGTTCATGTGACCCAGGTCTGCACCCCAGCCAGATAGGCTGGCATCTGTCATCACTGTTGTCCAGAAGGATATCAGGAAGGTCTGGCCCCACGACAGGCTCAGCTCCACATGTAGAGTTAGAGAGACATCCGCGGGAGATCCGTCTTGCCCTTGCAAACATGGATCACAAACCTCTGCAGTTCTCTCACGTGAGCCATGGCAAATGGGACCGTTTCTATGGTGGATATGAACTTCCCAACTAGGGAGGTCAACTTCTTGGCAGGCACTGGATCGGAGGCCAGGGCAGGGGACACTTTGGTGATCTGGTGAGCCACCTCGTTCATGAGAAACACCATGCCACGCCTGGTGTCGAAGAGAAGACCCAGAAATACCAGTCTCTGGGATGGCATCAAATCCAACTTGTCCATGTTAAAGATCCATCCATGATGAGTGAGAGCATGAATGCAGTCCTCGACCTGCTGGCGCAGGAGTTGTTGGAGAGGGGGCCTTTAGGAGCAAGTCGTACATGTATGTAGTGACTATGATGCTGTCCCTGTGAAGGACAGACACTAACGCACCTAGGACATGATTGAAGACCTGGGGGGCTGTAGTCCAGACCAAAGGAAGAGCAGAAAACTGAAATTGCCCCTTGTCGCAAGCAAACCTGTGGTATTGCCGGCTCTCTGGATGTATGGCAATATGCAGGTATGCATCTAAAGGTCCAGAGAGGTGAGAAATTCCCCAGGAGATATGTCCGCGATCACTGTCCTCAGGGACTCCTGGTGATAAAGATTCTTGACCACAAAGGAACTGAAATTCTTGAAAGTCCAAAATCGGACAACAGCCACTGTCCTTCTTGGAAACCACGAACATGTTGGAATAGAAATTCAATCCCTGTTCCCGGTAGGGAACTGGTTCCAGAACCTCCTTGTCTAAAAGGGTCTGGATGACGCCATTGAAAAGATGGCATTTCTCTGCTCCCTGAGGAGTGTGAGAAAGAAAGAACCTGAACGGAGGAAGAGAAGTGAAAGGGATCCTGTACACCTCCGAGACTACCTGTAAAGCCCTCGGAAGGCTGCACCCAGCAATTTCTTCCCAGAATTGTTCCTGCATACCTAAAGGGGCAGTCTCCTTCCCAAAGTTGCCAGTAACCTATATTGGACGACAGACAAAATAAGATATACATATGTCTCAAAAACTTCCATATAGTGTCTCTGCTGTGAAAAAAAAATAAAATATGAATGTGCTCAATATTAGAAAATGTGTAGAAAAAAAAAAAAAAATTAGTGACAAAACCTCTTCTTAGCTTTTCAATCATTAAATATGTGTCTTCCACTTTTGTATGTTGCCACAACACTTTCTAATTCTCTGTAACAATGTCTAATCCAATATCTCCTTTTCTCATCAATGTGCCCTTTTAGCTCTTGTATCCAAGACCATGCCTTTAAGGGATAATAATACTTAATAATTACTAACCTCTGTATTAGTCATATTAAAAATAAATGTATTGCTCCCAGTGTCCATCTCTCAAACCTTTATGGTTTGAGAGATAATCGCTCCTAAAGTTGCCTTCTCCCCTCCCCCTTCCCGAAGGTCAGCGTTGTAGCTGACTGAAGGGAAATCCGGTCTTAGATCATCAGGCGGCTCTGCAGCAGAGCGCGATCGCGTTAATAAAAAAAAAAATCTTTCACTAAAACGGTCTTCTACGTGTGCCTTCAAACTAATCACAAACCAAGCACACGTAGAAGACCGTTTCAGTGAAAGATTTTTTTTTAATTAACGTAATCGCGGCTGTGCTGGAGAGCCGCCTGATGATCTATGATCGGATTTCCCTTCAGTCAGCTCGAACTGACTACGGGGAAGGGGAAGGGGGAGGGAGAGGGCAACTTTAGGAGCGATCATCTCAAACCTAACAGGTTTGAGAGATGACACTGGGGGCAATACATTTATTTTTAAAAGGACTTTAATATCGGGATTAGTAATACTTAAGTATTACTATCACTTTAAATCAAGCCCACAAAGCCCAAGATTTCCTCAAAAGCAATCAACCGCTCTACTAACAGGTAATAGAGACTTACTCTTTCTAGGCAATATTATAGCTTTCTCTTCACTCCTCTATTACCCAATATTCAGAAAGGGTGTGGAGAATCCTCCTCAGTATGTATACATACTTGGGCGCTGTATAGAATCATTGAAACAGTCTTAACCCCTCTTGATCTTCACTCCAACACCACCTAGCCTCTTTCTTTGAGCTTTTCTCCAAACTTTTTCCTGGCTTTGTATATTTTGCCATTCTATATCTTGATGTATTGCAGAGATGCAGAGTTGCGCTGCACAATCTGCGCCACATAGGCTCCTCCTTCCTACGCATTTCAGAAAATTCTTTTTCCTTCCTCTGGGGTGAAGAGAACAAGCTACTAATGCATAACTTTATAATAACGTATTAACCCCTGAATATTATTAATGCAAAATGGAAGATCTCCTATATAGTATAACATTACATCACGTCACCTTTCCTGTCCATTGGAAAACAAACACAGTCTTCACTTGTTTAGGTAGCAATTAGGATTCTGTTTGCTATATCCCTATACCTATACAAAATGGTGGCTCCATCTTCAACTACATATTTCCAGTCAATGGATGGACATGTCAGAGCTCTCCAACCCACATCACATCAAATTCTCCCCATATACCATCCCTCAAGTGTACTATTCTGTTGAACCCTCAGCAGTCACCAAAACTACAGATGGTGGATGTAGTTTTGGTGACTGACGAATATATTTGCATATATTTGTGTCCTCTTTATCTCAGGTGTGCTGCCTTAAGAGTTAAGGCACTCGGGAAACACCACAGATTAAAGGAATGTTTATGAGATATATCACATTTAAAGAGTTAGTGTGGCGCTTCAGAAGTTTTGTTTGTGTTACATGTTTGGAATATATTCTATAGTGAGGATATTTTTTCTGATAGCGGCCTATTTTAATACTGAAGGGTGCATCTTGTTTACAGTGGTGTCCCTGGTTAAGGTAGAAGGAATGTCTGTGGTTCCCCCCTTCACACCCGCACCAGGTAATCTAGAAGTTGGCCCTGTTTGTTTGCCTGCTGAAAATACCACCCTGTCTGGCTATGGTGGAACAGTTGGGCTGAGATGTAGAGTATAGCATCATAGGCAGCTTTGACGTGTAGGTATTTATTATTTCTTGTAAGTGAAGGGTTCCTAAGATGTGCTTTATATGTTTTGGTGAGGTGTTCCTGAGCAGTTGAAAGCTTGGAGGTGGTTTTCCATTGTTGCTTTGACACATAGGAGATTATATGCCCCGTAAGATAAGCTTTGGCAGTCTGCCAGTATAAGTTAGGGTTGTAGCAGTGCTGATGTTTATGCTTATAAAATCAAGTTAGGCCGCATTAAGAATGGATCTAAAGTCCTCTGAACTGTACAAATAGGCCAGAATTCACCAATTAAACGGATGATTGGGTTGGGGGTCAAAATGAAAGAGATAATGAGACCGAGGAATGGTCAGAAATTATTATATAATGAATGTTATAGTCCCTGACATGGGGAATTGCTGAGCAAAGAAAATAATAAATTCTCATAAAGACATGAATGTGAGAGTAGAAGCTAAAATCTGTATCAATCGGGTGTAGGTGCCTCCATAGATCTATGAGGGATAGCAGGCATAGAAATGAGAGGAGAGCATTAGATTTGAGCCGTGGGTGGTGGGGTGTCCACTGTTGTCCAGGAGCGGATCTAAGACATGATTGAAGTCACCACCCACTAACAGTTTAGAGTGTGGGGCAGAGGTGAGGTGTTGGAATATGGTGGAGAAAAAGGAGGAGGTTGGGGGTTTGGAGTATAGATGTTAGAGTGTGAAACATTCCCATCGATGAGGCAACAGAAGATCAGAAACCTCCCCTCTCCATCCACAACCTTATCTAGCCAAATTTATTTTCAAATGTAAAAAGAAATGTTTTGTCAATTTTCCTGCCTATGAGGAACCTGACCAGATAGTAATAGATGAGTGGAAGACCTGAGATAAATCTCTGGTTACACCCAACAAATTTAGAATGTACATACCCTTTTCCTAAAGACAAAGTAGAAGGTCTAAACCACCACCAGAGGTTGACCACACAGTCTCCAGACTGTCTAAAGATATTATTCTACCTATTCAAACTAAGCAGCACTAAAAGATCCTGCTGACAAAAAGGTTGATACATCAGACAGAGTTGGAGCTATTATCCAAGCTTCATTTGCATCAACATGGGCATGCAGAGCAGCTGAGGCTTGTCAAACACAAATGATTCAATTAATGCAAGACAATTTGCCACATAAGGATATTCTTCCACTCATGGGCTGCCTCCAGGAAACCACCAGTTATATCAGTGAAGCTGTCTTGTAGCTCACTCACATAACATCTAAATGTTCAGCTACAATGGTTACAGCACAACGTACCTTGTGTTTGAAGATTTGGAATGCAGATTCTGCTTCTAAAAAGCTTTAGTATCTTTACCATTTAAAAGATCACTTCTATTCAGATCAGAACTGGACAAAATTGTCAGTCACTCCACTGGAGGGAAAAATACCCTTTTGCCTCAAAATAAACCTTAAAAATTTGATATCAAAAGAAATCCATCACTTACAAAGTGAAAAGTTATTAGAGACAAACTGTTCCGCACTCATCTGCAGGTTCCTTTCATTACGACAAAACGAAAACCTACATGGGCACAAAATTAAAATGTATCCAAGGCAACAGAGTTTAAACCCACCACAGCATAAAGTTTGGAGTATGGAGTCCCCATAAATCCTCCACTAGGGGAAGACTCTGACACTTCACTCAACAATTGAGGATGTCAATTTCAGACCAATGTGTACTCCATCTGAGTCAAGGATACAAAATGTCATTCACAACTCTACCTCATTCTTGTTTTTTCGTGTCAAGGGTACCAAAAGAAAAGATGTTACAGGAAGTGATTCTACAGTTACTGGACAATGGGGTGATAATCCCAGTACCAAAAGAGCAAAAGTTGAAAGGCTTTTATCCCACTATTTTTATGGTACCCAAAAAAGACTGAGGGTTCCATCCTATCATGGACCTGAAAAAATTGAACCAGTTTCTCAGAGTTCAAGATGGATTATATCAAATCGGTGACCGCAGCCATAGAATCAGTGGGATTACTGACATCTTTGGACATCAAAGATATGTACCTACACATTCCAATATAGCCCAAACACTGCAAATATATCAGGTTTGCATACCAAAAACAACACTTTCAGTTTGTGGCACTGCCTTTTGGTCTAGCCACAGCACCAAGAGTGTTTACCAAGGTGATGGCAACTCTCATTGCTCACCTCAGATCCATGGGAGTAGAACTGATCTATTACTAAAGGCTTCATCCCAGGAGGTAATCCAACAACATCTGCTTACAATGAAGAGTCACGGATGGATCATCAACCTAAACAAGTCTCAGCTGATACTGTCTCAGCAGATTCTATTTCTAGGACTGATATTAGATACCAAAGTTCAGAAGGTAAAATTGCCTCAAGAGAAAATTTTGGATATTCAGGACAGAGTTGAAACCTTTCTCTCCCAACCAGAAATCCTACTCGGGCACTGCATGGAGATTGTGGGAAAAACGGTAACCACAATAGAAGCAGTCACCTTTGCTCAGATTCACTTAAGACCACTGCAATTGGAACTACTCCACAATTGGTCCAGAAATCCAAACCATTTTCATCACACGATGATGAAATCTCAGACCACCAGACAGTCCCTACAGTGGTGGATCACATGGTCCAATCTCTTCACAGGAATACATTGGGAAATAGTCACAACAGATTCCAGTCTGTTCAGATGGGGAGCAGTGTGCAAACATCACTCCATTCAAGGTCAGAGTACTACTTCGGAATCCCACCTACCTATAAACATTCTGGAGTTACGTGCAATTTACAATGCACTGTTGTCATGGACATCAATTATGAAGAATCTTCCAGCAGTAGCTTACTTATATCACCAAGAAGTAACAAAGATCAAAGCTGCTTGGATGGAAGTAGAGAAAATCCTTCTCTAGGTAGAGAATCATGGTCCAGCATTGTCAGCTATATACATCCCCGGAGTGGAGAATTGGGGCAGATTACCTCAGCTGTCAGCAAACAGACCCAGACGAATAGGAACTAGATCAGGAAATATTCCTTCAGATCACACATCGATGGGGAGTTACAGAGATAGACATAATGCCATCAAGAAGAAACAGAAAACTACCAATGTTCTGTTCAAGAGCAACGGATAAACAAGCAATAGCCGTGGATGCCCTAACAATTCCATGGAATTACAGCCTAGTGTATGTCTTCCCTCCACTAGCTATGATTCCCAGAATTCTAAGCAAAATCAAGGATGAGAAGGTGCACACCATTCTCATAAATTCATGTTGGCCAAGAAGATCTTGTTTTCACCACCTCAGAGACATGTCATTGACAGAGCCATGGCATCTACCTCAGATTCCAGACCTCATATCTCAAGGACCAAACCTCCACCACAGCTTGCTCAATCTTGCTTTGACATCATGGATCTTGAGATCCAAATATTGAAGAACAAGGAATTCAGTTCTCCAGTAATTCAAACCATGCATGGGGCTCGCAAACCAGTATCTACCAAAACATACCATTGCATTTAGAGAATATATTTTTCTTTCTGTGATGGGAAAGACTTAGATCCGTCCTTCTCTCCTAGAGTTTCTGCAAGCAGATATAAGCAAGGGGCAAAGGGTTAACTCCTTGAAAGTTCAAGCTTCAGAGCTGTCAGTACTCTTTCAGAGAAAAGTTGCTTCTATTCCTGAAATCCAAACATTTTTTCAGGGGGTTCGCACATAGAGAGATCCCCTTCCACCATGGAACTTGAATTTAATGTTAGAGGCTCTTCAGTCTTCTCCATTTGAGCCATTGTCATCAGCCTCTATCAAAGAACTGACCTTCAAAACAGACTTACAGCGATCATATCTGAAAGAAGAGTTTCAGAACTCAGTGCACCATCTTATACTTCTCCGCATCTTATCTTTCATCAAGACAAAGTGGTTTTAAGAACTGTTCCATAGTTCCAACCTAAAGTAGTTTCTGTTTTTCACATAAACCAAGAAGTGTTTTTTCCTTTATTGTGTCCTAATCCATCTAACACTAAAGAGAAAGCACTTCATACTTTAGATGTAGTGTGATGTTTAAGACAACATGTCAAAGTTACTCAATCCTTATGGACTCAGATTCCTTGTTTGAGATTCCAGGAGGCCTTGAGAAGTGCAGACCAGCATCGGAGACAACTATTGCTGCATGGCTCAAACAGACTAAAGGTTGTTAAGCACCTTTCAGACTCATGGCTCCACGTCCATCAATATTTCATGGGCCTTGAAGAACCAAGCTACTGTAGACCAGTTCTGCAAAGCAGCTACATGATCATCTGTTCCCACGTTCACTAAGTTTTACAAAGTTAACATTTTTGCATCTCAAGATACTAGTTTTGACCGCAAAGTTCTGGAGACCATTGTTCATTAGTTTGCTTCCCTCCCATTTATTTGGGATGGCTTTGGTATGTCCCCATTGCCCCTTCATCTCTCAATGATTCTAGAGAAAATGGGATTTTTTACTTACCAATCAATCCTTTTCCCTTAGTCGACTGAGAGATGCAGGGCATCCCGCCAACAGAAAACTTTTGGGGTGAGGATGCCCTGTGGCTCTTGGCAGGTCTGTTTTTATTGCTATTCCCTTCTTGACTCTTCTAGATGAAAACTAAAGACAGGCAGGGGGAGGGGTTTGCAGCTATTAGAGTGCCCTGCCTCCTATAGGAACGCTGCTTAACCACATGGTCCCTGCATCCCTCAAAAGAGAAAGGGATTTATAGGTAATAAATAAAATCCCATTTTCTGTTATATACACACACTGACCACAGGATATATACCTGTTATATACCCTGTGGTCAGTGTGTGTGTGTGTGTGTATATAACAGGTATATACACCCTGTGGTCAGTGTGTGTGTATATAACAGGTAAATACCCTGGGGTCAGTGTGTGTGTGTGTATATATAGCAGGTATATACCCTGTGGTTAGGGTGGGTGTATATATAGCAGGTATATACCCTGTGGTTAGGGTGGGTGTGTGTGTGTGTGTGTGTGTGTGAGGAAGGCCCAAGGGGGGGTCGAAACGTTGATCTGTCTGAATAAATATATTGTTTTTTATTTGAAGACCCTAGAGCGCTCTTGTTGTTTGATGTGAGTTTATCACATATGCAAATCCCATATAGATATATATATATATATATTTTAGTTGTATCAAAAGATGATATCAGAAGCAGGCACTCTCAGGTCTTCATAAAATTAAAAAGATTCTTTATTTATAAATAAACTAAAAATAAATGTCGACGTTTCGACCCCCGTCGACATTTATTTTTTAGTTTATTTATAAATAAAGAATCTTCTTAATTTATGAAGACTTGAGAGTGCCTGCTTCTGATATCATCTTTTGATACAACTAAAATATATTGGAAACATTTCGAGCAAGAGCACCTAGGCAGAGTGCTTGGAATTTTGGAGTGCCCATCATTTTCTTATATATATATATATATATATAATATATATATATTATATATATATAATATATATATATATACTAGCAATGTGGGACGGCATTGCCCGTCATGTTATGACCGTTGGGCGCACGTGTGTGAAATGTAGGCACACTGATAAACACAGACATATGCAACACACAGTGAGTGGCAGAAACATGCAAAAGACATGCACACACACAGACACACCGGAGATGCACACATGGACACACATATCTAACAGAGATGTACACACATACACATGCAACATATATGCACAGAAACACATGCGTGCATGAGTTGTGCACCCATCTGGCACTCAAATGGTTAAGGTATAGAGAGGCATGTCAGAATTAAATAGCAGTGGGAAGTGTATTCATACCTGGGAACTTTGACTTGTGGAGTCCCTGGAGGGGACTTCTGTGGTGCTGATGTGGAGAGACAAATGGGGCAATATGGGTTTAAAGTGGGTGGGGCTTAATCACAAGTAGAGGGCGGGGCTTAACATAAATGCAAAAAAGTGTTAGTAATAGGCTGGGGAAGGAGGAGAAGTGGGAGGGAAATGCAAGTTTACAGTGTAGGGGGTTTGAACACACTCCCTGAGGGGTAAAACTTGATACACAACCCTGTGGCAGTCAGTGGGTTAAGTGTGTACCTGATGGCTGTCTGTCCTGTGTCTTGCATGGCAAATGATGACAGTCAATAAATAATTCAGCAATGAGGGCCTGCCTTAACCCTTTGATTGCCATTTGTTCCCCTGGTGCTGCAGCACCCTTCAGTGGCTGTACTACTGGTCCTGCTGAGACCACTGGGAGTCAGGGTGAGTGACTGTGTGTGTGTGTCAGACATATTTTTTTTCTGGCTTTGTGTGTGTGTTTGGTGCTCTGTGTGTGTGGTGTGCTGTGTGTGTGAGTGGGGTATGTGTGTGTTTGGTGCTGTGTGAATGGGGCATTTGTGTGTGTTTGTTTGGTGCTGTGTGAGTGGGGCATGTGTGTTTGTCTGTGGTGTAGGAGCAAGTGGCATCCGTTTTGTATTTTTCTGACTTTGTGGTGGGCGGGCTGGATAGTGGGGGCGAGCCAACTCCCTGCATGATTTTCACACCAGTAGCAGTGGCCTTTGGCCACTGCAACTGGTGTGAAAATCACGCCCCCATTGAATCACCCAATGGGAGCAGTAACTCCTCCTTTCTGCCTCCCCTGGGTGTGTTTTGGCAGGCACAAAGTCTTCTTTTATATATATAGATATATATCAGGTGTATACCATGTGCGTGTGTGTATATAGATATATATAAATATACTGTAGGTAGGTAATAGGGTAACCCTGCAGTAACTATTTGTAGGCTGCTATGATTATCCATGTGAATAATGAGGACACCCAGTGGACACTCTGTGTAATAAATTTATTAAATTACCACCAGTTATACAGTTCATTTTCTTCTAGAAAACAGTTTTCAGTTTGGTCCTAGAGGACACTGAGGTTGGGGACACTTGTATCAATGGAGACACAAACGAAGCTGTTCTCCATGTTTTGGGATTGAGATCAGGTGCATTGTAACGATACAAAGCTGCCAAAATACTGCAACAGGCTCCAACAGTACGACTTCACAGATGAGAACTGTCATAAAGATAAAAAGGGAGAGTATTATAGAGAGAGAAACATCAAACACACGAGAGAGAGGATGACATCTGTTATAGAGAGAAGCAGGGAGGGTACAAGAGAGAGACGCCAAAACACACGAGAGAGGATGAGAGAGACGCTAAACACAGGAGAGAGGATGAGAGAGAGACTAAACACAGGAGAGAGGATGAGAGAGAGAGACACTAAACACAGGAGAGAGGACGGGGGGAGGACAGGAGAGAGAGAAGTTCTGCACGGTAGTTAATGTACCTCATCACATGATCACTTCTTTTTCAGAGATCTTGTCTTCTCACGCTCAGATGACGATTTCTTTTTCACTGTCTCTTTCTTCTCTTTTGCAGACTTTAGGTTCTCATAGACGGTTCCTTCCTCCTTAGGCCTGTGACACAAACACATCCCAGTCAGACAGACAGACAGATTTTTATACAGACTGTATTTCAGAAGTCCGCAGTTCTCACTTTGAGGGGTTCCGAGTCAATTTCATCTTTGATACCGAAAGTCCCAGGTTCCCATATTCTGATTCCGTAGCCTTCGTTTTCTGTAAAGGTACAAAGTCACATAATCCTATAAACAGGACATTTCTCATTATTCCTATCATAGACCCTGCCCTATAACCTGAATGCCTCCAATCATTCCTATCAGAGACCCTGTCCTATAACCTGAACGCCTCCCATCATTCCTATCATAGACCCTGTCCTATAACCTGAATGCCTCCCATCATTCCTATCAGAGACCCTGTCCTATAACCTGAATGCCTCCCATCATTCCTATCAGAGACCCTGTCCTATAACCTGAATGCCTCCCATCATTCCTATCAGAGACCCTGTCCTATAACCTGAATGCCTCCCATCATTCCTATCAGTGAATCTGACCTATAAACTGTGAACGTCTCTCATTATTCCTATCAATGACCCCACCCTATGAACGGAAAGCCTTTAGCTCTACCTATTAGTGACCTGCACTATAAACTGAATGTCTCTCTTTCTTCTTATCACCCTAATACACTATAACTTACATAAACTGGTGACAGTGGCATGTGATGAACCCCCTACCACTTGGGAGCCGTTTTATCTCACATCGTGCCCATTGCTTTTTCCTCCAGGTCATTAAGTCAAGCAGAAAGAAAATATTTGCAAATCGACAAGCGCTGACAATTAAAAAAAATCACATTGTAGCTATATGAATGACAGTTTACCCTGATCACACATCACAAGCCCCTCCTCACCATATTTAATCCGGAAAAAAGGATTTCCCACACAACTGCAGCCTGGCTTGAAAACTACTTTGATGGCATCCAATAAACTGGGGATACCAGCACACTCACTGGGTTTCTCATTGCATATCGCACCTCACCACATGCCACAACTGGAGCCACACTGGCGATATTACTGTTTGGAAGACCGTTGAGCACCAAATTAGAAACACTAAGGTCTAACGTCCAAAAAACGGTCCTCCGACACCAGAAGCAAACTAACAATTACAGAAATCTCCACACCTATCATCCAGGAACGAGGATATAGGCCAGATGCTATGCGGGCCCTACAAAATGGTAAGCCAGAACAATCAAAGAACAGACCGGTTATCATTCTTACATTCTTACAATGGACAAAGATGGCAGAACCATCCTAACCAGCTACAATCCACTCCCATGACTCATCACTGTCACAGAGCAACACCTCAAAACTCATATTCAAATGCATGGAAGGAAGAAGAACACTATTTCTATTTTCCAAACCTTTCTTCCCACCAGCCACTGAGGTTCCAGACCCCGGCACCACAACGGACAGACAGCCCACCTTCTCCAAGACCAGCCAGAGACCAAAGACCACCAGACCTCTTAGAGGAAGAAAAAAAGTGAAATATTCGGCCTACTAAAAGACTGCCCCATCCCCTGCATATTCCCCCTCTCTCCACTGAGTCATGCCCCCTTCCATGCCTTGCTCCCTCTCCTGCACCTGAGTCGCAAGTCTCAAGAGACGTGGGAACCATTGGGACGTGCATATAGGCATGTCTCACATGGACACTGGTGGCAGTGGCATTCAGTGCACTGCACTGGATTCATTATTGTGAGATAAACAACAGTTCAGTTTACAGAAACTCTCTTCCATTTATCATTTAAACAGTTCTCTATCCATACACAGGTATCAATTCCCAAATCAAAGTCTTTTAATTTATGTAGTAACCTGTTTTGAGGCACCATATTTTAGGCTTTTGCAAAATACAAGTACACTACATCAACAGCAATTCCCTTGTCCAAATTACTCCTTACCCTTTCATAACATGCAGGTAAATTAGTCTGAAATTATCTTTTCTTCATAAAACCATGTTGGCTCCTACTAATAAAATTGTTTGTCTTCACATAGTTCTGAATAGTGTCAGTTAGTAACCCTTCTAGTATCTTACCCACTATAGAAGTCACATAGTACTGAATAGTGTCAGTTAGTAATCCTTCTAGTATCTTACCCACTATGGAAGTCACATAGTTCTGAATAGTGTCAGTTAGTAACCCTTCTAGTATCTTACCCACTATGGAAGTCACATAGATCTGAATAGTGTCAGTTAGTAACCCTTCTAGTATCTTACCCACTATGGAAGTCACATAGTTCTGAATAGTGTCAGTTAGTAACCCTTCTAGTATCTTACCCACTATGGAAGTCACATAGTTCTGAATAGTGTCAGTTAGTAACCCTTCTAGTATCTTACCCACTATGGAAGTCACATAGTTCTGAATAGTGTCAGTCAGTAATCCTTCTAGTATCTTACCCACTATGGAAGTCACATAGTTCTGAATAGTGTCAGTTAGTAACCCTTCTAGTATCTTACCCGCTATGGAAGTCACATAGTTCTGAATAGTGTCAGTCAGTAACCCTTCTAGTATCTTACCCACTATGGAAGTCACATAGTTCTGAATACTGTCAGTTAGTAACCCTTCTAGTATCTTACCCACTATGGAAGTCACATAGTCCTGAATACTGTCAGTTAGTAACCCTTCTAGTATCTTACCCACTATGGAAGTCACATAGTACTGAATAGTGTCAGTTAGTAACCCTTCTAGTATCTTACCCACTATGGAAGTCACATAGTACTGAATAGTGTCAGTTAGTAATCCTTCTAGTATCTTACCCACTATGGAAGTCACATAGTTCTGAATAGTGTCAGTTAGTAACCCTTCTAGTATCTTACCCACTATGGAAGTCACATAGTTCTGAGTAGTGTCAGTTAGTAACCCTTCTAGTATCTTACCCACTATGGAAGTCACATAGTTCTGAATACTGTCAGTTAGTAACCCTTTTAGTATCTTACCCACTATGGAAGTCACATAGTTCTGAATAGTGTCAGTTAGTAACCCTTCTAGTATCTTACACACTATGGAAGTCACATAGTTCTGGATACTGTCAGTTAGTAACCCTTCTAGTATCTTACCCACTATGGAAGTCACATAGTTCTGAATAGTGTCAGTTAGTAACCCTTCTAGTATCTTACCCGCTATGGAAGTCACATAGTACTGAATAGTGTCAGTTAGTAATCCTTCTAGTATCTTATCCACTATGGAAGTCACATAGTTCTGAATAGTGTCAGTCAGTAACCCTTCTAGTATCTTACACACTATGGAAGTCACATAGTTCTGGATACTGTCAGTTAGTAACCCTTCTAGTATCTTACCCACTATGGAAGTCACATAGTTCTGAATAGTGTCAGTTAGTAACCCTTCTAGTATCTTACCCACTATGGAAGTCACATAGTTCTGAATACTGTCAGTTAGTAACCCTTCTAGTATATTACCCACTATGGAAGTCACATAGTTCTGAATAGTGTCAGTTAGTAACCATTCTAGTATCTTACCCACTATGGAAGTCACATAGTTCTGAATACTGTCAGTTAGTAACCCTTCTAGTATCTTACCCACTATGGAAGTCACATAGATCTGAATAGTGTCAGTTAATAACCCTTCTAGTATCTTACCCACTACGAAAGTCACATAGTACTGAATACTGTCAGTTAGTAACCCTTCTAGTATCTTACCCGCTATGGAAGTCACACAGTACTGAATACTGTCAGTTAGTAACCCTTCTAGTATCTTACCCACTATGGAAGTCACATAGTTCAGAATAGTGTCAGTTAGTAACCCTTCTAGTATCTTACCCACTATGGAAGTCACATAGTTCTGAATACTGTCAGTTAGTAACCCTTCTAGTATCTTACCCACTATGGAAGTCACCTAGTACTGAATAGTGTCAGTTAGTAACCATTCTAGTATCTTACCCACTATAGAAGTCACACAGTTCTGAATACTGTCAGTTAGTAACCCTTTTAGTATCTTACCCACTATGGAAGTCACATAGTTCTGAATACTGTCAGTTAGTAACCCTTCTAGTATCTTACCCACTATGGAAGTCACATAGTACTGAATACTGTCAGTTAGTAACCCCTCTAGTATCTGACCCACTATGGAAGTCACATAGTTCTGAGTAGTGTCAGTTAGTAACCCTTCTAGTATCTTACCCACTATGGAAGTCACATAGTTCTGAATACTGTCAGTTAGTAACCCTTCTAGTATCTTACCCACTATGGAAGTCACATAGTTCTGAATAGTGTCAGTTAGTAACCCTTCTAGTATCTCACCCACTATGGAAGTCACATAGTTCTGAATACTGTCAGTTAGTAACCCTTCTAGTATCTTACCCACTACGAAAGTCACATAGTACTGAATACTGTCAGTTAGTAACCCTTCTAGTATCTTACCCGCTATGGAAGTCACACAGTACTGAATACTGTCAGTTAGTAACCCTTCTAGTATCTTACCCACTATGGAAGTCACATAGTTCAGAATAGTGTCAGTTAGTAACCCTTCTAGTATCTTACCCACTATGGAAGTCACATAGTTCTGAATACTGTCAGTTAGTAACCCTTCTAGTATCTTACCCACTATGGAAGTCACCTAGTACTGAATAGTGTCAGTTAGTAACCATTCTAGTATCTTACCCACTATAGAAGTCACACAGTTCTGAATACTGTCAGTTAGTAACCCTTTTAGTATCTTACCCACTATGGAAGTCACATAGTTCTGAATACTGTCAGTTAGTAACCCTTCTAGTATCTTACCCACTATGGAAGTCACATAGTACTGAATACTGTCAGTTAGTAACCCTTCTAGTATATTACCCACTATGGAAGTCACATAGTTCTGAATAGTGTCAGTTAGTAACCATTCTAGTATCTTACCCACTATGGAAGTCACATAGTTCTGAATACTGTCAGTTAGTAACCCTTCTAGTATCTTACCCACTATGGAAGTCACATAGATCTGAATAGTGTCAGTTAATAACCCTTCTAGTATCTTACCCACTACGAAAGTCACATAGTACTGAATACTGTCAGTTAGTAACCCTTCTAGTATCTTACCCGCTATGGAAGTCACACAGTACTGAATACTGTCAGTTAGTAACCCTTCTAGTATCTTACCCACTATGGAAGTCACATAGTTCAGAATAGTGTCAGTTAGTAACCCTTCTAGTATCTTACCCACTATGGAAGTCACATAGTTCTGAATACTGTCAGTTAGTAACCCTTCTAGTATCTTACCCACTATGGAAGTCACCTAGTACTGAATAGTGTCAGTTAGTAACCATTCTAGTATCTTACCCACTATAGAAGTCACACAGTACTGAATACTGTCAGTTAGTAACCCTTTTAGTATCTTACCCACTATGGAAGTCACATAGTTCTGAATACTGTCAGTTAGTAACCCTTCTAGTATCTTACCCACTATGGAAGTCACATAGTACTGAATACTGTCAGTTAGTAACCCCTCTAGTATCTGACCCACTATGGAAGTCACATAGTTCTGAGTAGTGTCAGTTAGTAACCCTTCTAGTATCTTACCCACTATGGAAGTCACATAGTTCTGAATACTGTCAGTTAGTAACCCTTCTAGTATCTTACCCACTATGGAAGTCACATAGTTCTGAATAGTGTCAGTTAGTAACCCTTCTAGTATCTCACCCACTATGGAAGTCACATAGTTCTGAATACTGTCAGTTAGTAACCCTTCTAGTATCTTACCCACTATGGAAGTCACATAGTTCTGAATAGTGTCAGTTAGTAACCCTTCTAGTATCTTACACACTATGGAAGTCACATAGTTCTGGATACTGTCAGTTAGTAACCCTTCTAGTATCTTACCCACTATGGAAGTCACATAGTTCTGAATAGTGTCAGTTAGTAACCCTTCTAGTATCTTACCCGCTATGGAAGTCACATAGTACTGAATAGTGTCAGTTAGTAATCCTTCTAGTATCTTATCCACTATGGAAGTCACATAGTTCTGAATAGTGTCAGTTAGTAACCCTTCTAGTATCTTACACACTATGGAAGTCACATAGTTCTGGATACTGTCAGTTAGTAACCCTTCTAGTATCTTACCCACTATGGAAGTCACATAGTTCTGAATAGTGTCAGTTAGTAACCCTTCTAGTATCTTACCCACTATGGAAGTCACATAGTTCTGAATACTGTCAGTTAGTAACCCTTCTAGTATATTACCCACTATGGAAGTCACATAGTTCTGAATAGTGTCAGTTAGTAACCATTCTAGTATCTTACCCACTATGGAAGTCACATAGTTCTGAATACTGTCAGTTAGTAACCCTTCTAGTATCTTACCCACTATGGAAGTCACATAGATCTGAATAGTGTCAGTTAATAACCCTTCTAGTATCTTACCCACTACGAAAGTCACATAGTACTGAATACTGTCAGTTAGTAACCCTTCTAGTATCTTACCCGCTATGGAAGTCACACAGTACTGAATACTGTCAGTTAGTAACCCTTCTAGTATCTTACCCACTATGGAAGTCACATAGTTCAGAATAGTGTCAGTTAGTAACCCTTCTAGTATCTTACCCACTATGGAAGTCACATAGTTCTGAATACTGTCAGTTAGTAACCCTTCTAGTATCTTACCCACTATGGAAGTCACCTAGTACTGAATAGTGTCAGTTAGTAACCATTCTAGTATCTTACCCACTATAGAAGTCACACAGTTCTGAATACTGTCAGTTAGTAACCCTTTTAGTATCTTACCCACTATGGAAGTCACATAGTTCTGAATACTGTCAGTTAGTAACCCTTCTAGTATCTTACCCACTATGGAAGTCACATAGTACTGAATACTGTCAGTTAGTAACCCCTCTAGTATCTGACCCACTATGGAAGTCACATAGTTCTGAGTAGTGTCAGTTAGTAACCCTTCTAGTATCTTACCCACTATGGAAGTCACATAGTTCTGAATACTGTCAGTTAGTAACCCTTCTAGTATCTTACCCACTATGGAAGTCACATAGTTCTGAATAGTGTCAGTTAGTAACCCTTCTAGTATCTCACCCACTATGGAAGTCACATAGTTCTGAATACTGTCAGTTAGTAACCCTTCTAGTATCTTACCCACTATGGAAGTCACATAGTTCTGAATAGTGTCAGTTAGTAACCCTTCTAGTATCTTACCCACTATGGAAGTCACATAGATCTGAATAGTGTCAGTTAATAACCCTTCTAGTATCTTACCCACTACGAAAGTCACATAGTACTGAATACTGTCAGTTAGTAACCCTTCTAGTATCTTACCCGCTATGGAAGTCACACAGTACTGAATACTGTCAGTTAGTAACCCTTCTAGTATCTTACCCACTATGGAAGTCACATAGTTCAGAATAGTGTCAGTTAGTAACCCTTCTAGTATCTTACCCACTATGGAAGTCACATAGTTCTGAATACTGTCAGTTAGTAACCCTTCTAGTATCTTACCCACTATGGAAGTCACCTAGTACTGAATAGTGTCAGTTAGTAACCATTCTAGTATCTTACCCACTATAGAAGTCACACAGTTCTGAATACTGTCAGTTAGTAACCCTTTTAGTATCTTACCCACTATGGAAGTCACATAGTTCTGAATACTGTCAGTTAGTAACCCTTCTAGTATCTTACCCACTATGGAAGTCACATAGTACTGAATACTGTCAGTTAGTAACCCCTCTAGTATCTGACCCACTATGGAAGTCACATAGTTCTGAGTAGTGTCAGTTACTAACCCTTCTAGTATCTTACCCACTATGGAAGTCACATAGTTCTGAATACTGTCAGTTAGTAACCCTTCTAGTATCTTACCCACTATGGAAGTCACATAGTTCTGAATAGTGTCAGTTAGTAACCCTTCTAGTATCTCACCCACTATGGAAGTCACATAGTTCTGAATACTGTCAGTTAGTAACCCTTTTAGTATCTTACCCACTATGGAAGTCACATAGTTCTGAATACTGTCAGTTAGTAACCCTTTTAGTATCTTACCCACTATGGAAGTCACATAGTTCTGAATAGTGTCAGTTAGTAACCCTTCTAGTATCTTACCCACTATGGAAGTCACATAGTTCTGAATACTGTCAGTTAGTAACCCTTCTAGTATCTTACCCACTATGGAAGTCACATAGTTCTGAATACTGTCAGTTAGTAACCCTTCTAGTATCTTACCCACTATGGAAGTCACATAGTACTGAATACTGTCAGTTAGTAACCCTTCTAGTATCTTACCCACTATGGAAGTCACATAGTACTGAATAGTGTCAGTTAGTAACCCTTGTAGTATCTTACCCACTATGGAAGTCACATAGATCTGAATAGTGTTAGTTAGTAACCCTTCTAGTATCTTACCCACTATGGAAGTCACATAGTTCTGAATAGTGTCAGTTAGTAACCCTTCTAGTATCTTACCCACTATGGAAGTCACATAGATCTGAATAGTGTTAGTTAGTAATCCTTCTAGTATCTTACCCACTATGGAAGTCACATAGTTCTGAATAGTGTCAGTTAGTAACCCTTCTAGTATCTTACCCACTATGGAAGTCACATAGTTCTGAATACTGTCAGTTAGTAACCCTTCTAGTATCTTACCCACTATGGAAGTCACATAGTTCTGAATACTGTCAGTTAGTAACCCTTCTAGTATCTTACCCGCTATGGAAGTCACATAGTACTGAATAGTGTCAGTTAGTAACCCTTCTAGTATCTTACCCGCTATGGAAGTCACATAGTACTGAATAGTGTCAGTTAGTAACCCTTCTAGTATCTTACCCACTATGGAAGTCACATAGTACTGAATAGTGTCAGTTAGTAACCCTTCTAGTATCTTACCCAGTATGGAAGTCACATAGATCTGAATACTGTCAGTTAGTAACCCTTCTAGTATCTTACCCGCTATGGAAGTCACATAGTACTGAATAGTGTCAGTTAGTAACCCTTCTAGTATCTTACCCACTATGGAAGTCAAGCTCACAGGTCTATAATTTCCTGGTTTGGGTCTTGCCCCCTTTTTGAACAATGGAACTGCATAAGCTTTCCTTCAATCAAAGGGCATTATGCCTGATAAAGGTGATTAAAAAAATATTAAGTATAATGGTCTTTCTATTACTGTCACGTTCGCTACTCCGGATGACAGACTGCCAGGCCTAGCTTTCCTTTTGGGACACGTTTAGTTTGATCTTTCCACTGGACTTGTCTCTCCTTGGGATTGAACCAGCAATCTTCAAGCTGTGAGTCCTGCAGTTACCTATGCTGCCACCAGAGACCAGCTTGTCAAGTGACTGTTCTATAGCGGTTGTACTGTTCTTTCTCCTTATGTTTCCTGTATTCTGGATCTGCCTCCAAGCTCCCATTGGTTAATGACCTCCACCTGTATCTGGTTGAGGAGACTATTTAAACCAGCCTGACTGAGTTCCCAGTGCTCAGTTGTTTGGGTTGGCCAGAAACTCAGCTTTGTTTCCTGTTTGATGTCTACTGGTTTCCTGGCTATTGGCTTATTTGCTAATTTGATCCTGTGTTGA
>JBBDGT010000407.1:446638-462516 GCA_037306005.1 Rhinophrynus dorsalis | reverse complement strand
TCACACGCGCGCTATATTACTGCCCTGATCTCTGCCAATGAACCTTTGCTGCCTACCTTGACCTGGACCTGCCTGTGACTATACCTCTGTCTGCTGACTCCTGTACTGCCTTCTCTGTATCTGCCCCTGTGCATACTTCCACTGTGGGGGCTCTCTTATCACTTCCAGGCCCCTCATTAGTTTGGTTCTGTACAGGAATGTGCTTCCCTTACTTGGGTTCCAGTTCCTGAGAGTGAACTAACTACAGGTACGTAGCAGTCCTGACAATTACGGACTAAGTTCCTTAAGTACCCTTGGGTGTATGCCATCAGGTCCAGGTGCTTTATTCACCATAACCTTTTCCGGTCTCTTTTGGACTTTGTCCTCAGTAAGCCATGTACATGATGGAGGAAATTCTCTGGTTTTGTCTGTTTGCCCATAGCCTGTCAGTGTGGGTTCCTTTGTATATACAGAAGAAAATTGTATATATCTAAGGGTTCTTCAGGAACTCAGTGCAGTGTTAGCAAGACCCCTCTTATTACTCTTTAAAGATTCTGTAGTGCCTCTATTTAAGAAGGGAACTAAAACAGAACCTGGGAATTACAGGCCCGCGAGCTTGACTTCTGTAATGAGAAAATGCTACAATAGATAATAAGGGATTATATTTAAGATTACACTGCAGAAAATAAGATTATTAGAAGGAATCATCATGGTTTTATGAGGACTAGATCGTGCCAAACTAATCTTTTGAGCTTCTATGAAGAAGTAAGTAGCAACCTATATGATGGTAAGGAAGCTGATGTAGTATATCCAGATTTTGCAAAGGCATCTGATACACTGCCACGTGGGAGAATGGGATAAAATAGGGAAATTTGGGCTAGGAGATGACCTTTGACCTTGGATAGAAAACTGTTTGAAGTGTAGGGAACAGTGTGTTGGTGGTAAATGGAAAATTCTCCAGTACAGTTAAAGTTGAGAGCGGAGAACCTCAGGGTTCAGTATTGGGTCCGCTGCTTTTTTTTTTTTTTTCAATTAAATTTTTATTGAATCCGGAGCAATAGTATAACAAATATGACAGTAAAGCCAATGAGAAAGAAACATAGATTACAATAGGAATAAATATGCATATACTGTAGTTGTAAACAGATCAGTACAGTCATCGTTCAAAGCAGTTATTGCAAATGCCCCATGTTTTATGACGTTTTTACATAGAAGAAAGAAAGAATGAGATAGACAAAAAGGAAGAAGACGAGTTAAATACAGAGTAAACGGGAGAAGAAAAGAAATACAAGGGCGAGTAAGAGCGTAATCGAAATGGAAGAGAAACTAGAGGAAGGAAGAGACAGAGAAAAGGTGGGGATGAGGATAAGGATAATGGGAAGGATGGGGATCGAATGCTCTGGACACAGATATGGTTTAGTTCAGGTAATCAAGACCAAGTGAAATCAGAAGAGAATGTGAGGCAGGATCTAGGCCCCTACGAAGTAAAGACATTCGATGGTAAAGGAACTCCCCGACTTTGGAGTGCCGTTCCCGTAAAGCAGGGGGCTGAGTGTCTTTCCAATGAACAGGTACCAGAGCTTTTGCCGCTAAGAGCATAAGCATAACCAAAGCTCTCTTAGGAGCCGGGAGAGATGGGATTTCCGAAAGAAAAGAACCGGAAGAGGATCTAACCGAAGGTTAATCTGAAGGAACTCACTAATGACAGAGATGCATCGCTCCCAATATGAGGACAAGAGCGGACAAGTCCACCAAATATGAAGGAAGGTACCTCTCTCTTTTAGGCACCTCCAGCACATAGGACTATTTGATGATACAATCTTGTGTAACCGCACAAGTGTAAAGTACCAGCGGTAAAGAAGAAGTTTATAATTAACTTACAAGATGCGTGAGGATATAGAAGAGGTCGTGTGTGATTTCCAGATAACATCCCATTGACCAAGTCACGTTCCCAAGTTTGGATGCAGGGTGGGGTCACGGCCGACAGAAGATTCAGCAGGATGGCGTAAATTCAACCGAGATAACCTCAATTAGGGGAGGTCGACAAGCAGAGCGACTCAAATGCCGTAAGCGTCCGAGTAGCGGCATCTCTTATCTTTGGTTGGGAGAAAAAATGTTTAATTCTGAGAAAAAGCAAATCTCCCTTGGAGGCAGGCCCAGCTTGATTTGGAAGAAAGGGAAGTTGCGGCCTGAGGAATCTTCAAAGAAATCCCAGTATAACAGATCTGGGGATCCCAACCATTGGGGGGAGGATTCAGAAGAGAGTGAATTGGCAGCGTCCCGAGAATAAAACACTCTGGAGCAAGGGAAGGGGACTGACCCCAGATTATGTGTACGCACCCACCATGACCATAATTTTATGGTGTTCGAGATTATGGGATGAGAGTTAATTGAGGGGTGTCTGTCTTGGGGTGGAAGAAGTTTCTACAGCGACATCCCCACCACAAGGAAAGGACCTCTCTATTTGTACCCAGCTTTTGGAATCAGCATTTTTAATCCAGTCCAGAATCGAAGATAATATCTATGCCGCGTGATACAATCTCATATCTGGGATACCCAGGCCCCCTTTGAGTTTTGAGTGGAGGAGAATGTCGCTCTTAATTCGCGGCCTATGAAAATGGCAGATAAAAGAATTTGTGCTGTGGAGAAGGTTAGAGAAGAACGCAGAAGGCAGATGGATGGGAAGGGTTTGGAAGTAATAGAAGGTGAGGCAAGATATTCATTTTTAAGACACTTATGCGCCCAATCCAAGATAAATAAAACGGGTCCCACTTTTTGAGCTCTCTCTTGATGGAAGATAGCAACGGTGGGAAATTTGCCAAGTAAACACCATCCAGCAAGGGAAACAACCGGACGCCCAGGTAATTAATGGAATTCCTGGTTCATTTAAAAGGGAAAGATTTCTAAAGAGCTGAAAGAGTATCTGGTAAGATGTCAATGGGCATCACCTCCGATTTAGTAAAATTAATTTTAAAATTGGAGAAGAAGGAGAATGCGTGGGATTCCAACATCAAGGCCGGTATGGAAGATTCAGCGGGGCCGTTCGGCTCCTGTTGTCCGCCCTTCCTTTCTTCTCTGTTTAATGTGTTGTAGGGTTGCCCTGTTTCCCATTTTATCCTGGGTCTCCTTGTCCCATCTTACTGGGTAGTTCTGCATTTGGGGTCCTGACTTTTACTAGAGTCTGAGGTCTACCAGCTCCCTTTACTCACTATCCAGCTCTGGGCCCAGGCTCAACTGGGGTTGGACATCTGGCTTTGCGGCCAGTACCTTTACTTACGGCTTTTGCCGCAGCTACTCTTTCCTCAGACATACGGATTGTATTCGTCCAGGGGGCGACGTGCTCAAGCCTTGCACTCTAGCCTCGTACCCAAGCTGCCCTCCTCTTGGACTTCTTAAGAGAATCGTTACAGGAACATGAAATTGTCATTAACCATAATTATTTCCCTTTGAGCAGGAAGAGATTTCTCCTGTCAACTTCATGATAGTTGACCCCGCCCTATAAACTGAATGTCTCTTGTTATAAAAATGTAGTATCAAATTACAGACCAATATACCTACTCCCCATATTATCAAAAGTTCTGGAGAAATGTGTCCAGATGCAACTATTTAAGTATTACTGATTGACCGTTTTTTTTTTCACCTCGCTTCAATCAGGCTTTCATCCAAATCAACAGTCATTGCCCTCCTAAAAGTATGCAATGATATCCAGACTGGCATAGAAAATGGTGAACCCCTAGAGTTATTTCCTAGATTTTGCAAAGGCCTTTGATACAGTAGACCATAATATTCTGATAAGTAAACTCCAAAGTCCAGGATTCAGTAATCCTTCTCTAAACTGGTTCCAATCCTATTTATAAGACAGAAGACAATATTTTGCTTCTGCTCAAAGTAACAAATGAGATTCCCAAGGCTCCATTCTTGGACCTCTTCTATTTACTCTATTCATAAATGATCTGCCCATGGTTTGCAAAGCATCTTCTGTGCACGTGTATGCAGAAGACACCATAATCTATGTTTAAAAAGTCAAACGCATCTCAACTAAAAGCTGTATTAGTGCATAAATTCTCTGAAGTTGAAAAATTAATAGTAAAGAAGATATTGTTCTTAAACACAAACAACCACAATGGTATTTGGTACAAAGCATAAACTACATAATCTCCACAATACCCATTTAACCATTGTAACAAAGTCTAATCATAACTTGGCCCCAATAGACTCCTAGAAATATCTTGGTGTGTGGCTTGACCCCAGCCTCACTTTTGGTCTTCACATTGATAAATTAACATTCAAACTTTATCAAACTTTTAGAAACAAAACATGTTTAAGTACCCCTGGTAAGAAAACGTATTGCTCAACAGATGTTACTGCCCATCAAAGACTATGAGGTTGTAGTATATGTTCCAGAGTCGCTAATCCATCTTGACAAACTTGATACTCTGTATAACTCATTATGCCACTTTATCCTCCAGTGTAATTACACTACCCATCACTGTGATAAAACTCAAATCTGGACATGCCCTTCACATTTCTTGCTTAGTATACAATCCCTTCTCTGGAAAGCTACCAGACTACTTCAGCAGTATGATCAGATCTCCACACTAACTATAACCTCCACTACTAACAACTCACTGACTATTCCACACTACCTGAGCAGTATGATCACTACAGATCTCCATACTAACTATAACCTCCGCTCCACTGCTAACAACTCACTGACTATTACACACTACCTGAGCAGTATAATCACTCCAGATCTCCATAATAACTATAACCTCCACTACTAACAACTCACTGACTATTCCACACTACCTGAGCAGTATGATCACTCCAGATCTCCATACTAACTATAACCTCCACTACTAACAACTCACTGACTATTCCACACTACCTGAGCAGTATGATCACTCCAGATCTCCATACTAACTATAACCTCCACTCCACTGCTAACAACTCACTGACTATTCCACACTACCTGAGCAGTATGATCACTCCAGATCTCCATACTAACTATAATCTCAACTGCTAACAACTCACTGTCTATTCCACACGAACACAGTAAATAGTTGAATCCAAACACTCATCATGTCCCGTCTTGACTACTGTAACTCACTACTAACTGTCCTTCCTCTCACCTTACTAACCCCACTACAGTCCATAATGAACTCCGCAGCACGACTAATCTACCTCACTCATCACTTCTCCAACACCAGTCCCCTCTGTCAATCTCTACACTGGCTCCCATTAGCATACAGAATTAAATTCAGAATTCTGGTGCTTACTTATAGAGCCCTCACTAACACCGCACCCCCCTATATCTCATCTTCAAATACACTCCCACTCACCATCTTCGCTCTGCACACGACCTTCTCCTCTCCACAGCTCTTATCACATCCTTCCACTCCTGCCTACAGGACTCCTCCCACCTACAGGACTCCTCCCACTCCCACCTACAGGACTTCTCCCGTGCTGCACCTCAGCTCTGGAATTCCCTCCCCCGCCCCATCAGACTCTCCCCTAGTCTTCAGATCTTTAGACGTTCCCTGAAAACTCACCTCTTCAGGGAAGCCTATCAACTACCTCCATAAACATTATCACCAAGAACCAACCCTTCCCTGGATCACTGCATTCAATAGCACTTCTCACTCCCACCCACTGACCGGCAGCTCATGTGGCAGGAGACACTTACACCCAATAGCACTTACTCCTTCTGTGTCCTACCCACCTTCCTCTAGACTGTAAGATCTCACCAGCAGGGGGCCCTCTGATCCTTCTGTTCTTTATGTATGATTTACTATTTAATATCTCTGTATGTCCATTCCCTATTGTAAAGCGCTGTGGAATAAGTTGGCGCTATATAAATAAAGATTATTATTATTATTATTATTACATTGAAGTCTCCGCCAATGATAATATGTCCCTTTTTATATTCCAAAATAACATCTTTTAAATTGTTGAAAAAGCTTTCTTTTTACGTTGAGGACCATAAAAGTTCACAATAGTAATCATTACTCCTGAGACCCTACGCTGTGAACGTAATAAAGGGCACCCTGTTATTGATTAAAATAGCAACACCATTTCTTTTCCCTAGACTATTATCCATATAAGATCTCTTGAAAGCATTATTCCTAAAGTTAAATCAGGCCTGTGTCTTCTACACTTCTATACAGAACTTAAATCTAACATTTGCAGAAGAAATAACTAGACAATTGAGATAAAAAACCCCACTCACCAGCTCTGCTGGTATAGTCTGTGTCCCCGTCTATCACAAATATATTTACCCTGCACTTACGTTATAAACACAAGTACATCCATTCCAACACTATATACATTGTAATCTCATTAAGACACAATTAGTCCCTCAAGAACCCCGGAGGAGGACAGAGCAGCGACTCTCAATGCCCCGTACTCCCCAGAAGGGCCTGGAGAACAAATCCGAAGCACAGAATTGTAATATTACATAGAGATTAAATCATTCCCAAACGTTTTTACATTAAACTCACTAAAGATAAAACATCATCCAGTATCAGTAAATTAATCCTCGTTATCAGTCCAAACTGGATTCACTAAATATACATGATAAAGTATAGTCCGTGTAATATGACACGCTATTCACCATGTATAGTCCGTGTAATCATTACTCCTGACACGCTATTCACCATGTATAGTCCGTGTAATCACTACTCCTGACACGCTATTCACCATGTATAGTCCGTGTAATCACTACTCCTGACACGCTATTCACCAGTGTATAGTCCGTGTAATCACTACTCCTGACACGCTATTCACCAGTGTATAGTCCGTGTAATCACTACTCCTGACACGCTATTCACCAGTGTATAGTTCGTGTAATCACTACTCCTGACACGCTATTCACCAGTGTATAGTCCGTGTAATCACTACTCCTGACACGCTATTCACCAGTGTATAGTCCGTGTAATCATTACTCCTGACACGCTATTCACCAATGTATTGTCCGTGTAATCACTACTCCTGACACGCTATTCACCATGTATAGTCCGTGTAATCATTACTCCTGACACGCTATTCACCAGTGTATAGTCTGTGTAATCATTACTCCTGACACGCTATTCACCAGTGTATATTCCATGTAATCATTACTCCTGACACGCTATTCACCAGTGTATAGTCCATGTAATCATTACTCCTGACACGCTATTCACCAGTGTATAGTCCGTGTAATCATTACTCCTGACACGCTATTCACCAGTGTATAGTCTGTGTAATCATTACTCCTGACACGCTATTCACCAGTGTATATTCCATGTAATCATTACTCCTGACACGCTATTCACCAGTGTATAGTCCATGTAATCATTACTCCTGACACGCTATTCACCAGTGTATAGTCCGTGTAATCATTACTCCTGACACGCTATTCACCAGTGTATAGTCTGTGTAATCATTACTCCTGACACGCTATTCACCAGTGTACAGTCCGTGTAATCACTACTCCTGACACGCTATTCACCAGTGTATAGTCTGTGTAATCACTACTCCTGACACGCTATTCACCAGTGTATAGTCTGTGTAATCATTACTCCTGACACGCTATTCACCAGTGTATAGTCCGTGTAATCATTACTCCTGACACGCTATTCACCAGTGTATAGTCCGTGTAATCACTACTCCTGACACGCTATTCACCAGTGTATAGTCCGTGTAATCATTACTCCTGACACGCTATTCACAAGTGTATAGTCCATGTAATCATTACTCCTGACACGCTATTCACCAGTGTATAGTCCGTGTAATCATTACTCCTGACACGTTATTCACCAGTGTATAGTCCGTGTAATCATTACTCCTGACACGCTATTCACCAGTGTATAGTCCGTGTAATCACTACTCCTGACACGTTATTCACCAGTGTATAGTCCGTGTAATCATTACTCCTGACACGCTATTCACCAGTGTATAGTCCGTGTAATCATTACTCCTGACACGCTATTCACCAGTGTATAGTCCGTGTAATCACTACTCCTGACACGCTATTCACCAGTGTATAGTCCGTGTAATCACTACTCCTGACACGCTATTCACCAGTGTATAGTCCGTGTAATCACTACTCCTGACACGCTATTCACCATGTATAGTCCATGTAATCACTACTCCTGACACGCTATTCACCAGTGTATAGTCCATGTAATCATTACTCCTGACACGCTATTCACCAGTGTATAGTCCGTGTAATCATTACTCCTGACACGCTATTCACCAGTGTATAGTCCGTGTAATCACTACTCCTGACACGCTATTCACCAGTGTATAGTCCATGTAATCACTACTCCTGACACGCTATTCACCAGTGTATAGTCCGTGTAATCATTACTCCTGACACGCTATTCACCAGTGTATAGTCTGTGTAATCATTACTCCTGACACGCTATTCACCAGTGTATAGTCCGTGTAATCATTACTCCTGACACGCTATTCACCAGTGTATAGTCCGTGTAATCACTACTCCTGACACGCTATTCACCAGTGTATAGTACGTGTAATCACTACTCCTGACACGCTATTCACCAGTGTATAGTCCGTGTAATCACTACTCCTGACACGCTATTCACCAGTGTATAGTCTGTGTAATCACTACTCCTGACACGCTATTCACCAGTGTATAGTCCGTGTAATCACTACTGCTGACACGCTATTCACTAGTGTATAGTCCGTGTAATCATTACTCCTGACACGTTATTCACCAGTGTATAGTCCGTGTAATCACTACTCCTGACACGCTATTCACCAGTGTATAGTCCGTGTAATCACTACTCCTGACACGCTATTCACCAGTCTATAGTCCGTGTAATCACTACTCCTGACACGCTATTCACCAGTGTATAGTCTGTGTAATCACTACTCCTGACACGCTATTCACCAGTGTATAGTCCGTGTAATCACTACTCCTGACATGCTATTCACCAGTGTATAGTCCGTGTAATCATTACTCCTGACACGCTATTCACCAGTGTATAGTCCGTGTAATCACTACTCCTGACACGCTATTCACCAGTGTATAGTCCGTGTAATCATTACTCCTGACACGCTATTCACCAGTGTATAGTCCATGTAATCATTACTCCTGACACGTTATTCACCAGTGTATAGTCTGTGTAATCACTACTCCTGACACGCTATTCACCAGTGTATAGTCCATGTACAGTCCACATGTTATGCGTGTGACACTGCTGTCTCCTCCTATGAAGTCTGTGGTAGATTCCTACTTTATAAGAGAAGTAACGTTTATTATGTTGTGTACAATAAGGGCGAGGCCAGCGCTGGGGGCGGGGCTGCTTGTGCCAGCTTATTACAACTTTTTAGTCCAACTGCACTTTTACACTGTAGTCACCAGGTGGTGCTGTCACTTTGTGTAAAGAGCCTTAGACTAAGACATGAGACACAGAAATAAATGAGCCTGTCACCACTTGGCTGTGTTGATAACAATTTGTAATAACATTTAAAAGAAGCATCGGTCACAGTGGATGTACTCAGATTGCCTGACCCACATCCCTTATACCCTCCGCTCAGATTGGGTTTAAATATGCATTTATTTTCTTTTGTTTTTCTTTTTAAATCTCCCTCAGAGTCCCTAAATAACTAACTGTTCCCCTATTCCCACACCCTCTGACTCTCTGCCCTGCCTTCCCGAACCTCTGTACCCCAATCCTTGGCTTATAACCTCCCCATGTGTCTACGTGCACAGTGCCTCCTGTTCTAACCCCCTCCCCCCAGGATCCCCATCACTTCATAAGGCTCCGTTACCTGTATCGCCTCCATCTTGTGTTTGGCAGAATCGATGTACTGTGCGATGGCTGAGTAAATGAACTTGTACTGGGCCTCTGTCTGCACCATCCCTGATCGCTGGCACCTCACCATCTGGATGGTCTTCTGCACATCGATGTCACTGTTCAGTCCTGTGGGGGATCCACACTGTGAGTGAGAGCAGAGGGTAGAGAGGAACGGAGGGGGGAGCAGGCTGTCACTGGAGGTAACTGGGGGGCGGTAACATCAGAGTCACAATGTCACCCTAAAAGGAGAAGGAACACCTGATAATACCCCCTTCTCCCACACTTAACTTACTATGGTCCGAAAATCTTAATGGCCCCAGTGACATTTGTTCCCTTGTGTCTCTGTACAAAATAAAACCTGGATGTTACTGTATCCATGGGGGCGGACATGACATTTACCTGCCGGATGTCACTGTATCTATGGGGGAGGACATGACAGTTACAGGCAGAATATCACTGTATCCATGGGGGAGGACATGACAGTTACAGGCAGGATATCACTGTATCCATGGGGGCGGACATGACATTTACCTGCCGGATGTTACTGTATCTATGGGGGAGGACATGACAGTTACAGGCAGAATATCACTGTATCCATGGGGGAGGACATGACTGTTACTGGCAGGATGTCACTGTATCCATGGGGGAGGACATGACAGTTACTGGCAGGATGTCACTGTATCCATGGGGGAGGACATGACAGTTACTGGCAGGATATCACTGTATCCATGGGGGAGGACATGACAGTTACTGGCAGGATGTCACTGTATCCATGGGGGAGGACATGACAGTTACAGGCAGGATATCACTGTATCCACGGGGGAGGACATGACAGTTACTGGCAGGATATCACTGTATCCATGGGGGAGGACATGACAGTTACTGGCAGGATATCACTGTATCCATGGGGGAGGACATGACAGTTACTGGCAGGATATCACTGTATCCATGGGGGAGGACATGACAGTTACTGGCAGGATATCACTGTATGCATGGGGGAGGACATGACAGTTACTGGCAGGATATCACTGTATCCATGGGGGAGGACATGACAGTTACTGGCAGGATATCACTGTATCCATGGGGGAGGACATGACAGTTACTGGCAGGATATCACTGTATCCATGGGGGAGGACATGACAGTTACTGGCAGGATATCACTGTATGCATGGGGGAGGACATGACAGTTACTGGCAGGATATCACTGTATCCATGGGGGAGGACATGACAGTTACTGGCAGGATATCACTGTATCCATGGGGGAGGACATGACAGTTACTGGCAGGATATCACTGTATCCATGGGGGAGGACATGACAGTTACTGGCAGGATATCACTGTATGCATGGGGGAGGACATGACAGTTACTGGCAGGATATCACTGTATGCATGGGGGCGGACATGACAGTTACTGGCAGGATGTCACTGTATCCATGGGGAGGACATGACAGTTACTGGCAGGATGTCACTGTATCCATGGGGGTGGACATGACAGTTACTGGCAGGATATCACTGTATCCATGGGGGAGGACATGACAGTTACTGGCAGGATGTCACTGTATCCATGGGGAAGGACATGACAGTTACTGGCAGGATGTCACTGTATCCATGGGGCGGACATGACAGTTACTGGCAGGATATCACTGTATCCATGGGGCGGACATGACAGTTACTGGCAGGATATCACTGTATCCATGGGGCGGACATGACAGTTACTGGCAGGATGTCACTGTATCCATGGGGGAGGACATGACAGTTACTGGCAGGATATCACTGTATCCATGGGGGAGGACATGACAGTTACTGGCAGGATATCACTGTATCCATGGGGGAGGACATGACAGTTACTGGCAGGATGTCACTGTATCTATGGGGGCGGACATGACATTTACCTGCCGGATGTCACTGTATCTATGGGGGAGGACATGACAGTTACAGGCAGAATATCACTGTATCCATGGGGGAGGACATGACAGTTACAGGCAGGATATCACTGTATCCATGGGGGCGGACATGACATTTACCTGCCGGATGTCACTGTATCTATGGGGGAGGACATGACAGTTACAGGCAGAATATCACTGTATCCATGGGGGAGGACATGACTGTTACTGGCAGGATGTCACTGTATCCATGGGGGAGGACATGACAGTTACTGGTAGGATGTCACTGTATCCATGGGGGAGGACATGACAGTTACTGGCAGGATGTCACTGTATCCATGGGGGAGGACATGACAGTTACTGGCAGGATGTCACTCTATCCATGGGGGAGGACATGACAGTTACTGGCAGGATGTCACTGTATCCATGGGGGAGGACATGACAGTTACTGGCAGGATGTCACTGTATCCATGGGGGAGGACATGACAGTTACTGGCAGGATATCACTGTATCCATGGGGGAGGACATGACAGTTACTGGCAGGATATCACTGTATCCATGGGGGGGAGGACATGACAGTTACAGGCAGGATATCACTGTATCCATGGGGGAGGACATGACAGTTACTGGCAGGATATCACTGTATCCATGGGGGAGGACATGACAGTTACTGGCAGGATATCACTGTATCCATGGGGGAGGACATGACAGTTACTGGCAGGATGTCACTGTATCCATGGGGGAGGACATGACAGTTACAGGCAGGATATCACTGTATCCACGGGGGAGGACATGACAGTTACTGGCAGGATATCACTGTATCCATGGGGGAGGACATGACAGTTACTGGCAGGATATCACTGTATCCATGGGGGAGGACATGACAGTTACTGGCAGGATATCACTGTATGCATGGGGGAGGACATGACAGTTACTGGCAGGATATCACTGTATCCATGGGGGAGGACATGACAGTTACTGGCAGGATATCACTGTATCCATGGGGGAGGACATGACAGTTACTGGCAGGATATCACTGTATCCATGGGGGAGGACATGACAGTTACTGGCAGGATATCACTGTATGCATGGGGGAGGACATGACAGTTACTGGCAGGATATCACTGTATCCATGGGGGAGGACATGACAGTTACTGGCAGGATATCACTGTATCCATGGGGGAGGACATGACAGTTACTGGCAGGATGTCACTGTATCCATGGGGGAGGACATGACAGTTACAGGCAGGATATCACTGTATCCACGGGGGAGGACATGACAGTTACTGGCAGGATATCACTGTATCCACGGGGGAGGACATGACAGTTACTGGCAGGATATCACTGTATCCATGGGGGAGGACATGACAGTTACTGGCAGGATATCACTGTATCCATGGGGGAGGACATGACAGTTACTGGCAGGATATCACTGTATGCATGGGGGAGGACATGACAGTTACTGGCAGGATATCACTGTATCCATGGGGGAGGACATGACAGTTACTGGCAGGATATCACTGTATCCATGGGGGAGGACATGACAGTTACTGGCAGGATATCACTGTATCCATGGGGGAGGACATGACAGTTACTGGCAGGATATCACTGTATGCATGGGGGAGGACATGACAGTTACTGGCAGGATATCACTGTATCCATGGGGGAGGACATGACAGTTACTGGCAGGAAATCACTGTATCCATGGGGGGGACATGACAGTTACTGGCAGGATATCACTGTATCCATGGGGGAGGACATGACAGTTACTGGCAGGATATCACTGTATGCATGGGGGAGGACATGACAGTTACTGGCAGGATATCACTGTATGCATGGGGGCGGACATGACAGTTACTGGCAGGATGTCACTGTATCCATGGGGAGGACATGACAGTTACTGGCAGGATGTCACTGTATCCATGGGGGTGGACATGACAGTTACTGGCAGGATATCACTGTATCCATGGGGGAGGACATGACAGTTACTGGCAGGATATCACTGTATCCATGGGGGAGGACATGACAGTTACTGGCAGGATGTCACTGTATCCATGGGGAAGGACATGACAGTTACTGGCAGGATGTCACTGTATCCATGGGGCGGACATGACAGTTACTGGCAGGATGTCACTGTATCCATGGGGCGGACATGACAGTTACTGGCAGGATGTCACTGTATCCATGGGGCGGACATGACAGTTACTGGCAGGATGTCACTGTATCCATGGGGCGGACATGACAGTTACTGGCAGGATGTCACTGTATCCATGGGGCGGACATGACAGTTACTGGCAGGATGTCACTGTATCCATGGGGCGGACATGACAGTTACTGGCAGGATATCACTGTATGCATGGGGGAGGACATGACAGTTACTGGCAGGATGTCACTGTATCCATGGGGCGGACATGACAGTTACTGGCAGGATGTCACTGTATCCATGGGGAGGACATGACAGTTACTGGCAGGATGTCACTGTATCCATGGGGGTGGACATGACAGTTACTGGCAGGATATCACTGTATCCATGGGGGAGGACATGACAGTTACTGGCAGGATGTCACTGTATCCATGGGGCGGACATGACAGTTACTGGCAGGATGTCACTGTATCCATGGGGGAGGACATGACAGTTACTGGCAGGATATCACTGTATCCATGGGGGAGGACATGACAGTTACTGGCAGGATATCACTGTATCCATGGGGGAGGACATGACAGTTACAGGCAGGATATCACTGTATCTATGGGGGCGGACATGACATTTACCTGCCGGATGTCACTGTATCTATGGGGGAGGACATGACAGTTACTGGCAGGATATCACTGTATCTATGGGGGAGGACATGACAGTTACAGGCAGGATATCACTGTATCCATGGGGGAGGACATGACAGTTACTGGCAGGATATCACTGTATCCATGGGGGAGGACATGACAGTTACTGGCAGGATATCACTGTATCCATGGGGGAGGACATGACAGTTACTGGCAGGATATCACTGTATCCATGGGGGAGGACATGACAGTTACTGGCAGGATATCACTGTATCCATGGGGGAGGACATGACAGTTACTGGCAGGATATCACTGTATCCATGGGGGCGGACATGACGGTTACCGGCAAGATATCACTGTATTTTTAGAAGATGCCTCAGACATTGTACTCAGTAGACCAGGGGATCAGTATCTGGGATTCTCGCTGTTACTGTCACGGTTTCTAGGCAAAATAAACACACGGCAACGGTACAAGTGAATTTAACCAGTTTATTAAAATAATCAGAATAATGAAGAGTAATACACTTCCTCAGGCAAAGGGGAGACAGACGTGAGGACAGTGTCTATTCCACTACCCAAGAGCTGACACTGAATCACCGCAGGTATGGAGGTACGGAGTATACACAACCAAACTTGGTTCTACTCCCAGATAGGAAACTGAATGCTGGAGACAGCACAGGAGCATACCCAGACAACTCCAAAGAAGGGAATGTCCGATGGAGCTCTTGGGTAGCTGAATGTGTAGTGATACCCAGCGGGGACAATGGAGCGAGGGCAGCCAGCAGATACAGGCAATCTGCAAATAAAACTACTCCAGTCAGCAGAGTAAGTGCGCAGGCAAGGCAGCCGGTAGGAGCATACCGAGAGAAGGCCACGGAGCGGGACTAAACTGCACCTGCCTGTAGGAGCAACGGCTTGACTGAGCGGAGGCAACAGAGTATGGGCACAAGTACAGGCAGCCAAATAGGTAGCGCACAAAGGAGGCAACAGACTAGGTGGAGCAGAAGCAACTACAACGCTACCAGCTTGGTAGCTGAGCGCCAAAGGGAAGAAGCGCACCCTTGATCTACCCGTACATGTGGTAGTCAGACAGGAGCAATAACTAGCGCAAAACATAGTCAGACAGGTCACAGCCAGGAGCCGGATCGGGTAGTCAGCCACAACCAAGGTCAGCACAGAGAGGGTAGTCGGAAAGGCCAGAGTCATACACGGATCAGGTAGTCAGATGGAGCCACAGGTCACAACCGGAGCGAGTAGTCAGACAGGCCAAGGATCGAACACCAGGGAGTAACGGAAGCCAATCAAGGGTCAGACGAGCAACACAGTAATGGGCACAGAAACACCACGAAACACCAGTTCGCGTCCAGGTTATAAAGCTGATGCCAGAAGGCAAAGCATACTCGCCAAACTGACAGGAAGTATAAAATAGC
>JBBDGT010000407.1:389138-441638 GCA_037306005.1 Rhinophrynus dorsalis | reverse complement strand
ACTACATAGAGAGACCCCTACTACAGAGACCCCAACTATAGAGAGTAACTGACACAGACCTGAACTACATAGAGACCCCTACTACAGAGACCCCAACTATAGAGAGTAACTGACACAGACCTGAACTACATAGAGAGACCCTTACTAAAGAGACCCCAACTATAGAGAGTAACTGACACAGACCTGAACTACACAGAGAGACCCAAACTATAGAGACCCCAACTATAGAGAGTAACTGACACAGACCTGAACTACATAAAGAGACCCCTACTACAGAGACCCCAACTATAGAGAGTAACTGACACAGACCTGAACTACATAGAGACCCCTACTACAGAGACCCCAACTATAGAGAGTAACTGACACAGACCTGAACTACATAGAGAGACCCCTACTACAGAGACCCCAACTATAGAGAGTAACTGACACAGACCTGAACTACACAGAGAGACCCAAACTATAGAGACCCCAACTATAGAGAGTAACTGACACAGACCTGAACTACATAAAGAGACCCCTACTACAGAGACCCCAACTATAGAGAGTAACTGACACAGACCTGAACTACATAGAGAGACCCCAACTATAGAGACCCCAACTATAGATAGTAACTGACACAGACCCGAACTACATAGAGACCCCCTACTACAGAGACCCCAACTATAGAGTAACTGACACAGACCTGAACTACATAGAGAGACCCCTACTACAGAGACCCCAACTATAGAGAGTAACTGACGCAGACCTGAACTACATAGAGAGACCCCTATTACAGAGACCCCAACTATAGAGAGTAACTGACACAGACCTGAACTACATAGAGAGACCCCAACTATAGAGACCCCAACTATAGAGAGTAACTGATGCAGACCTGAACTACATAGAGAGACCCCTACTACAGAGACCCCAACTATAGAGAGTAACTGACACAGACCTGAACTACATAGAGAGACCCCAACTATAGAGACCCCAACTATAGAGAGTAACTGACGCAGACCTGAACTACATAGAGAGACCCCCTACTACAGAGACCCCAACTATAGAGTAACTGACAGAGACCTGAACTACATAGAGAGACCCCTACTACAGAGACCCCAACTATAGAGAGTAACTGACGCAGACCTGAACTACATAGAGAGACCCCTATTACAGAGACCCCAACTATAGAGAGTAACTGACACAGACCTGAACTACATAGAGAGACTCCAACTATAGAGACCCCAACTATAGAGAGTAACTGACGCAGACCTGAACTACATAGAGAGACCCCTACTACAGAGACCCCAACTATAGAGAGTAACTGACACAGACCTGAACTACATAGAGAGACCCCTACTACAGAGACCCCAACTATAGAGAGTAACTGACACAGACCTGAACTACACAGAGAGACCCAAACTATAGAGACCCCAACTATAGAGAGTAACTGACACAGACCTGAACTACATAAAGAGACCCCTACTACAGAGACCCCAACTATAGAGAGTAACTGACACAGACCTGAACTACATAGAGAGACCCACACTATAGAGACCCCAACTATAGATAGTAACTGACACAGACCCGAACTACATAGAGACCCCCTACTACAGAGACCCCAACTATAGAGTAACTGACACAGACCTGAACTACATAGAGAGACCCCTACTACAGAGACCCCAACTATAGAGAGTAACTGACGCAGACCTGAACTACATAGAGAGACCCCTATTACAGAGACCCCAACTATAGAGAGTAACTGACACAGACCTGAACTACATAGAGAGACCCCAACTATAGAGACCCCAACTATAGAGAGTAACTGATGCAGACCTGAACTACATAGAGAGACCCCTACTACAGAGACCCCAACTATAGAGAGTAACTGACACAGACCTGAACTACATAGAGAGACCCCAACCATAGAGACCCCAACTATAGAGAGTAACTGACGCAGACCTGAACTACATAGAGAGACCCCCTACTACAGAGACCCCAACTATAGAGTAACTGACAGAGACCTGAACTACATAGAGAGACCCCTACTACAGAGACCCCAACTATAGAGAGTAACTGACGCAGACCTGAACTACATAGAGAGACCCCTATTACAGAGACCCCAACTATAGAGAGTAACTGACACAGACCTGAACTACATAGAGAGACCCCAACTATAGAGACCCCAACTATAGAGAGTAACTGACGCAGACCTGAACTACATAGAGAGACCCCTACTACAGAGACCCCAACTATAGAGAGTAACTGACACAGACCTGAACTACATAGAGAGACCCCAACTATAGAGACCCCAACTATAGAGAGTAACTGACGCAGACCTGAACTACATAGAGAGACCCCCTACTACAGAGACCCCAACTATAGAGTAACTGACACAGACCTGAACTACATAGAGAGACCCCTACTACAGAGACCCCAACTATAGAGAGTAACTGACACAGACCTGAACTACATAGAGAGACCCCAACTATAGAGACCCCAACTATAGAGAGTAACTGACGCAGACCTGAACTACATAGAGAGACCCCTACTACAGAGACCCCAACTATAGAGAGTAACTGACGCAGACCCGAACTACATAGAGAGACCCCTACTACAGAGAACCCAACTACAGAGCGTAACTGACACAGACCTGAACTACAGAGAGAGACCCCTACTACAGAGACCCCAACTATAGAGACCCCAACTATAGAGGCCCCAACTATAGAGAGTAACTGACGCAGACCTGAACTACATAGAGAGACCCCTACTACAGAGACCCCAACTATAGAGAGTAACTGACACTGACCTGAACTACATAGAGAGACCCCTACTACAGAGACCCCAACTATAGAGACCCCAACTATAGAGAGTAACTGACGCAGACCCGAACTACATAGAGAGACCCCTACTACAGAGACCCCAACTATAGAGAGTAACTGACGCAGACCTGAACTACATAGAGAGACCCCTACTACAGAGACCCCAACTATAGAGAGTAACTGACACAGACCTGAACTACAGAGAGAGACCCCTACTACAGAGACCCCAACTATAAAGAGTAACTGACACAGACCTGAACTACACAGAGAGAGACCCCTACTACAGAGACCCCTACTATAGAGAGTAACTGACACAGACCTGAACTATAGAGAGAGACCCCTACTACAGAGACCCAACTATAGAGTAACTGACGCAGACCCGAACTACATAGAGAGACTCCTACTACAGAGACCCCAACTATAGAGAGTAACTGACACAGACCCGAACTACAGAGAGAGACCCCTACTACAGAGACCCCAACTATAGAGAGTAACTGACACAGACCTGAACTACATAGAGAGACCCCAACTATAGAGACCCCAACTATAGAGAGTAACTGACGCAGACCCGAACTACATAGAGAGACCCCTACTACAGAGACCCCAACTATAGAGAGTAACTGACACAGACCTGAACTACATAGAGAGACCCCAACTATAGAGACCCCAACTATAGAGAGTAACTGACGCAGACCTGAACTACATAGAGAGACCCCCTACTACAGAGACCCCAACTATAGAGTAACTGACAGAGACCTGAACTACATAGAGAGACCCCTACTACAGAGACCCCAACTATAGAGAGTAACTGACACAGACCTGAACTACATAGAGAGACCCCAACTATAGAGACCCCAACTATAGAGAGTAACTGACGCAGACCCGAACTACATAGAGAGACCCCTACTACAGAGACCCCAACTATAGAGAGTAACTGACACAGACCTGAACTACATAGAGAGACCCCTACTACAGAGACCCCAACTATAGAGTAACTGACACAGACCTGAACTACATAGAGAGACCCCTACTACAGAGACCCCAACTATAGAGAGTAACTGACACAGACCTGAACTACATAGAGAGACCCCTACTACAGAGACCCCAACTATAGAGTAACTGACACAGACCTGAACTACATAGAGAGACCCCTACTACAGAGACCCCAACTATAGAGAGTAACTGACGCAGACCCGAACTACATAGAGAGACCCCTACTACAGAGACCCCAAACTATAGAGAGTAACTGACGCAGACCTGAACTACATAGAGAGACCCCTACTACAGAGACCCCAACTATATAGAGTAACTGACACAGACCTGAACTACATAGAGAGACCCCTACTACAGAGACCCCAACTATAGAGTAACTGACACAGACCTGAACTACATAGAGAGACCCCTACTACAGAGACCCCAACTATAGAGAGTAACTGACACAGACCTGAACTACATAGAGAGACCCCTACTACAGAGACCCCAACTATAGAGTAACTGACACAGACCTGAACTACATAGAGAGACCCCTACTACAGAGACCCCAACTATAGAGAGTAACTGACGCAGACCCGAACTACATAGAGAGACCCCTACTACAGAGACCCCAACTATAGAGAGTAACTGACGCAGACCTGAACTACATAGAGAGACCCCTACTACAGAGACCCCAACTATATAGAGTAACTGACACAGACCTGAACTACATAGAGACCCCCTACTACAGAGACCCCAACTATAGAGAGTAACTGACACAGACCTGAACTACATAGAGACCCCCTACTACAGAGACCCCAACTATAGAGAGTAACTGACACAGACCTGAACTACATAGAGACCCCCTACTACAGAGACCCCAACTATAGAGAGTAACTGACGCAGACCTGAACTACATAGAGAGACCCCTACTACAGAGACCCCAACTATAGAGAGTAACTGACGCAGACCTGAACTACACAGAGAGACCCCAACTATAGAGAGTAACTGACGCAGACCTGAACTACATAGAGAGACGCCTACTACAGAGACCCCAACTATAGAGAGTAACTGACGCAGACCTGAACTACATAGAGAGACGCCTACTACAGAGACCCCAACTATAGAGAGTAACTGACGCAGACCTGAACTACATAGAGAGACGCCTACTACAGAGACCCCAACTATAGAGAGTAACTGACGCAGACCTGAACTACATAGAGAGACGCCTACTACAGAGACCCCAACTATAGAGAGTAACTGACGCAGACCTGAACTACATAGAGAGACCCCTACTACAGAGACCCCAACTATAGAGAGTAACTGACGCAGACCTGAACTACATAGAGAGACCCCTACTACAGAGACCCCAACTATAGAGAGTAACTGACACAGACCTGAACTACATAGAGACCCCCTACTACAGAGACCCCAACTATAGAGAGTAACTGACACAGACCTGAACTACATAGAGATCCCCTACTACAGAGACCCCAACTATAGAGAGTAACTGACACAGACCTGAACTACATAGAGACCCCCTACTACAGAGACCCCAACTATAGAGAGTAACTGACACAGACCTGAACTACATAGAGACCCCCTACTACAGAGACCCCAACTATAGAGAGTAACTGACACAGACCTGAACTACATAGAGACCCCCTACTACAGAGACCCCAACTATAGAGAGTAACTGACGCAGACCTGAACTTCATAGAGAGACCCCTATTACAGAGACCCCAACTATAGAGAGTAACTGACACAGACCTGAACTACACAGAGAGACCCCAACTATAGAGACCCCAACTATAGAGAGTAACTGACGCAGCCCTGAACTACATAGAGAGACGCCTACTACAGAGACCCCAACTATAGAGAGTAACTGACACAGACCTGAACTACATAGAGACCCCCTACTACAGAGACCCCAACTATAGAGAGTAACTGACACAGACCTGAACTACATAGAGACCCCCTACTACAGAGACCCCAACTATAGAGAGTAACTGACACAGACCTGAACTACATAGAGACCCCTACTACAGAGACTGACACTGACCTGAACTACATAGACACCCCAACTACAGAGAGTGACACTGACCTGAACTACATAGAGACACCAACTACAGAGAGTGACACTGACCTGAACTACATAGAGACACCCCAACTACAGAAAGTGACACTGACCTGAACTACATAGAGACACCCCAACTACAGAGAGTGACACTGACCTGAACTACATAAAAAGTCCCCTGACTACAGAAAGTGACATTTATTATTTATCCCCTATAAAGCCATTGGTTTGAACCAGAATTGCTACTGTTCTCCTTACTGTATCTGCCCCAGTGAGTACCCACTCACACTCACCCTCTCTAGCAGGGAGATGTGTAATGTCCGGACCTTGTACTCAATGGCTTCGTGTTCCGTGATCAACTCGACCCAAAAGCGTCCAAACTCCTTTCCACTGCTCTCATCACACGGCCAGTAGGGGACGCACTTAGTCTGGGGAGAGAAAGTGTAAATGGGAGGTGTAGAAACAAACCGCAGCAGTGTGTGTGACACCGTTCATTAGAGACAGTGTGTGTGTGAGACACCATGCACTATAGACAGTGTGTGTGTGTGTGACACAGGAGGACATGATGAGGGATGAATGTGAGGGAAGGAGGACATGATGAAGCGTGAATGTGAGAGACGGAGGACATGATGAGGAGGTGAATGTGAGGGACGGAGGAGATCATGAGGGGTGAATGTGAGGGACGGAGGACATGATGAAGAGGTGAATGTGAGGGAGGAGGACATGATGAGGGGTGAATGTGAGGGGAGGAGGACATGATGAGGGGTGAATGTGAGGGGAGGAGAACATGATGAGGAGGTGAATGTGAGGGACGGAGTACATGATGTAGGGTGAATGTGAGGGGAGGAGGACATGATGAGGAGGTGAATGTGAGGGACGGAGGACATGATGAGGGGGAATGTGAGGGGAGGAGGACATGATGAGGGGTGAATGTAAGGGAAGGAGGACATGATGAGGGGTGAATATGAGGGAGGAGGACATGATGAGGAGGTGAATGTGAGGGGAGGAGGACATGATGAGGGGTGAATATGAGGGAGGAGGACATGATGAGGAGGTGAATGTGAGGGGAGGAGGACATGATGAGGGGGAATGTGAGGGGAAGAGGACATGATGAAGAGGTGAATGTGAGGGGAGGAGGACATGATGAGGGGTGAATATGAGGGGGGAGGACATGATGAGGGGTGAATGTAGGGATGGAGGACATGATGAGGGGTCAATGTCAGGGGGGGAGGACATGATGAGGAGGTGAATGTGAGGGAGGAGGACATGATGAGGGGGTGAATGTGAGGGGGGAGAACATGATGAGGGGTGAATGTAGGGATGGAGGACATGATGAGGGGTGAATGTCAGGGGGGGAGGACATGATGAGGAGGTGAATGTGAGGGAGGAGGACATGATGAGGGGGTGAATGTGAGGGGAGGAGGACATGATGAGGTGGTGAATGTGAGGGAGGAGGACATAATGAGGGGTGAATTTAGGGATGGAGGACATGATGAGGGGTGAATGTCAGGGGAGGAGGACATGATGAGGGGTGAATGTGAGGGGAGATGACACGATGAGGGGTGAATGTGAGGGGAGGAGGACATGATGAGGAGATGAATGTGAGGGAGGAGGACATGATGAGGAGGTGAATGTGAGGGGAGGAGGACATAATGAGGGTTGAATTTAGGAATGGAGGACATGATGAGGGGTGAATGTCAGGGGAGGAGGACATGATGAGGGGTGAATGTAGGGATGGAGGCCATGATGAGGGGTGAATGTGAGGGAGGAGGACACGATGAGGGGGTGAATGTGAGGGGAGGAGGACATGATGAGGGGGTGAATGTGAGGGGAGGAGGACATGATGAGGAGGTGAATGTGAGGGGAGGAGGACATGATGAGGGGTGAATGTGAGGGGAGGAGGACATGATGAGGAGATGAATGTGAGGGGAGGAGGACATGATGAGGGGGTGAATGTGAGGGGAGGAGGACATGATGAGGAGGTGAATGTGAGGGGAGGAGGACATGATGAGGGGTGAATGTGAGGGGAGGAGGACATGATGAGGAGATGAATGTGAGGGGAGGAGGACATGATGAGGAGATGAATGTGAGGGGAGGAGGACATGATGAGGAGATGAATGTGAGGGAGGAGGACATGATGAGGGGTGAATGTGAGGGATGAGGACATGATGAGGGGTGAATGTGAGGGATGAGGACATGATGAGGAGGTGAATGTGAGGGAGGAGGACATGATGAGGGGTGAATGTAGGGATGGAGGACATGATGAGGAGGTGAATGTGAGTGACGGAGGACATGATGAGGGCTGAATGTGATGGACAGAGGACATGATGAGGGCTGAATGTGAGGGATGGAGGACATGATGAGGGCTGAATGTGAGAGATGGAGGACATGATGAGGCGTGAATGTGAGAGATGGAGGACATGATGAGGCGTGAATGTGAGGGACGGAGGACATGATGAGGGGTGAATGTAAGGGACGGAGGATATGATGAGGGGTGAATGTGAGCGATGGAGGACATGATGAGGCGTGAATGTGAGGGGAGGAGGACATGATGAGGAGATGAATGTGAGGGGAGGGGAGGGGACATGATGATGAGGTGAATGTGAGGGACGGAGGACATGATGAGGGGTGAATGTGAGGGATGGAGGCCATGATGAGGAGGTGAATGTGAGGGGAGGAGGACATGATGAGCAGGTGAATGTGAGGGGAGGAGGACATGATGAGGGGTGAATATGAGGGGAGGAGGACACATGATGAGGGGTGAATGTTAGCGATGCAGGATATGATGAGGCGTGAATGTGATGGACGGAAGACATGATGAGGAGGTGAATGTGAGGGACTGGGGGAGATGATGAGGGGTGAATGTGAGGGACGGAGGACATGATGAGGAAGTGAATGTGAGGGAGGAGGACATGATGAGGGGTGAATGTGAGGGGAGGAGGACATGATGTGGAGGTGAATGTGAGGGGAGGAGGACATGATGTAGGGTGAATGTGAGGAGAGGAGGACATGATGAGGAGGTGAATGTGAGGGGAAGAGGACATGATGAGGGGTGAATGTGAGGGGAGGAGGACATGATGAGGGTTGAATGTGAGGGGAGGAGGACATGATGAGGGGTGAATGTGAGGGGAGGAGGACATTATGAGGAGGTGAATGTGAGTGGAGGAGGACATGATGTGGGGTGAATGTGAGGGGATGAGGGGTGAATGTGAGGGGAGGAGGACATGATGAGGGGTGAATGTGAGGGGAGGAGGACATTATGAGGAGGTGAATGTGAGGGGAGGAGGACATGATGAGGAGATGAATGTGAGAGGAGGAGGACATGATGAGGAGATGAATGTGAGGGAGGAGGACATGATGAGCGGTGAATGTTAGGGAGGAGGACATGATGAGGAGGTGAATGTGAGGGAGGAGGACATGATGAGTGGTAAATGTGATGGACGGAGGTTATGATGAGGGCTGAATGTGAGGGATGGAGGACATGATGAGGAGGTGAATGTGAGGGACTGGGGGAGATGATGAGGGGTGAATGTGAGGGACGGAGGACATGATGAGGAAGTGAATATGAGGGAGGAGGACATGATGAGGGGTGAATGTGAGGGGAGGAGGACATGATGTGGAGGTGAATGTGAGGGGAGGAGGACATGATGTAGGGTGAATGTGAGGAGAGGAGGACATGATGAGGAGGTGAATGTGAGGGGAAGAGGACATGATGAGGGGTGAATGTGAGGGAGGAGGACATGATGAGGAGGTGAATGTGAGGGAGGAGGACATGATGAGGAGGTGAATGTGAGGGAGGAGGACATGATGAGGGGTGAATGTGAGGGGAGGAGGACATGATGAGGGAGTGAATGTGAGGGGAGGAGGACATGATGAGGGGGTGAATGTGAGGGGATGAGGACATGATGAGGAGGTGAATGTGAGGGGAGGAGGACATGATGAGGGGTGAATGTGAGGGGAGGAGGACATTATGAGGAGGTGAATGTGAGGGGAGGAGGACATGATGAGGGGTGAATGTGAGGGGATGAGGGGTGAATGTGATGGGAGGAGGACATGATGAGGGGTGAATGTGAGGGGAGGAGGACATTATGAGGAGGTGAATGTGAGGGGAGGAGGACATGATGAGGAGATGAATGTGAGGGAGGAGGACATGATGAGCGGTGAATGTTAGGGAGGAGGACATGATGAGGAGGTGAATGTGAGGGATGAGGACATGATGAGGGCTGAATGTGAGGGATGGAGGACATGATGAGGAGGTGAATGTGAGGGATGGAGGACATGATGAGGAGGTGAATGTGAGGGGAGGAGGACATGATGAGCAGGTGAATGTGAGGGCAAGAGGACATGATGAGGAGGTGAATGTGAGGGGAGGAGGACATGATGAGGAGGTGAATGTGAGGGCAAGAGGACATGATGAGGAGGTGAATGTGAGGGGAAGAGGACATGATGAGGAGGTGAATGTGAGGGAGGAGGACATGATGAGCGGTGAATGTTAGGGAGGAGGACATGATGAGGAGGTGAATGTGAGGGAGGAGGACATGATGAGTGGTAAATGTGATGGACGGAGGATATGATGAGGGGTGAATGTGAGGGGAGGAGGACATGATGAGGGGTGAATGTGAGGGGAGGAGGACATTATGAGGAGGTGAATGTGAGGGGAAGAGGACATGATGAGGAGATGAATGTGAGAGGAGGAGGACATGATGAGGAGATGAATGTGAGGGAGGAGGACATGATGAGCGGTGAATGTTAGGGAGGAGGACATGATGAGGAGGTGAATGTGAGGGAGGAGGACATGATGAGTGGTAAATGTGATGGACGGAGGATATGATGAGGGCTGAATGTGAGGGATGGAGGACATGATGAGGAGGTGAATGTGAGGGACTGGGGGAGATGATGAGGGGTGAATGTGAGGGACGGAGGACATGATGAGGAAGTGAATGTGAGGGAGGAGGACATGATGAGGGGTGAATGTGAGGGGAGGAGGACATGATGTGGAGGTGAATGTGAGGGGAGGAGGACATGATGTAGGGTGAATGTGAGGAGAGGAGGACATGATGAGGAGGTGAATGTGAGGGGAAGAGGACATGATGAGGGGTGAATGTGAGGGAGGAGGACATGATGAGGAGGTGAATGTGAGGGAGGAGGACATGATGAGGAGGTGAATGTGAGGGGAAGAGGACATGATGAGGGGTGAATGTGAGGGAGGAGGACATGATGAGGGGTGAATATGAGGGGAGGAGGACATGATGAGGGGTGAATGTGAGGGGAGGAGGACATGATGAGGAGGTGAATGTGAGGGGAGGAGGACATGATGAGGAGATGAATGTGAGGGAGGAGGACATGATGAGGAGGTGAATGTGAGGGGAGGAGGACATGATGAGGGGTGAATGTGAGGGGAGGAGGACATGATGAGGGAGTGAATGTGAGGGGAGGAGGACATGATGAGGGGGTGAATGTGAGGGGATGAGGACATGATGAGGAGGTGAATGTGAGGGGAGGAGGACATGATGAGGGGTGAATGTGAGGGGAGGAGGACATGATGAGGGGTGAATGTGATGGGAGGAGGACATGATGAGGGGTGAATGTGAGGGGAGGAGGACATTATGAGGAGGTGAATGTGAGGGGAGGAGGACATGATGAGGAGATGAATGTGAGGGAGGAGGACATGATGAGCGGTGAATGTTAGGGAGGAGGACATGATGAGGAGGTGAATGTGAGGGATGAGGACATGATGAGGGCTGAATGTGAGGGATGGAGGACATGATGAGGAGGTGAATGTGAGGGATGGAGGACATGATGAGGAGGTGAATGTGAGGGGAGGAGGACATGATGAGCAGGTGAATGTGAGGGCAAGAGGACATGATGAGGAGGTGAATGTGAGGGGAAGAGGACATGATGAGGAGGTGAATGTGAGGGGAGGAGGACATGATGAGGAGGTGAATGTGAGGGCAAGAGGACATGATGAGGAGGTGAATGTGAGGGGAAGAGGACATGATGAGGAGGTGAATGTGAGGGGAGGAGGACATGATGAGGAGGTGAATGTGAGGGGAGGAGGACATGATGAGGAGGTGAATGTGAGGGGAAGAGGACATGATGAGAAAGTAAATGTGAGGGAGGAGGACATGATGAGGAAGTGAATGTGAGGGATGGAGGACATGATGAGGGGTGAATGTGAGGGAGGTGGACATGATGAGGAAGTGAATGTGAGGGGAGGAGGACATGATGAGGGGTGAATGTAGGGATGGAGGACATGATGAGGGGGTGAATGTGAGGGGAGGAGGACATGATGAGGAGGTGAATGTGAGGGATGGAGGACATGATGAGGAGGTGATTGTGAGGGGAGGAGGACATGATGAGGAGGTGATTGTGAGGGGAGGAGGACATGAAGAGGAGGTGAATGTGAGGGGAGGAGGACATGATGAGGAGGTGAATGTGAGGGGAGGAGGACATGATGAGGGGGGAATGTGAGGGATGGAGGACATGATGAGGGGGTGAATGTGAGGGATGGAGGACATGATGAGGGGTGAATGTGAGGGGAGGAGGACATGATGAGGGGGGAATGTGAGGGATGGAGGACATGATGAGGGGGTGAATGTGAGGGATGGAGGACATGATGAGGGGTGAATGTGAGGGATGGAGGACATGATGAGGGGTGAATGTGAGGGGAGGGGGACATGATGAGGGAGGAATGTGAGGGATGAAGGACATGATGAGGGAGGAATGTGAGGGATGGAGGACATGATGAGGAGATGAATGTGAGGGATGGAGGACATGATGAGGGGTGAATGTGAGGGATGGAGGACATGATGAGGGGTGAATGTGAGGGGACGAGGACATGATGAGGAGATGAATGTGAGGGAGGGGAGAGGACATGATGAGGAGGTGAATGTGAGGGATGGAGGACATGATGAGGGGTGAATGTGAGGGATGGAGGATATGATGAGGGGTGGATGTGAGGGATGGAGGACATGATGAAGAGGTGAATGTGAGGGGACATGATGAGGAGGTGAATGTGAGGGAGGAGGACATGATGAGGGGTGAATGTATAGACTGGCATTATCACTAGTACATGCTGACAGACTGGTACACACACACAGGGCACATATCCTGGTTTAATGCCTCACCCTCCCCTTCTCTATCTCCTTTGTGGTCATTACAATGATCCGACTGTCCTCCTGCCAGACCATTTCCCAGAAGTCTCCAGTGGTGGAATTCAGGCAGCCCTGGCTGGCAATGAAATGTTTGGGGGCTTCTCCTTCTCCCCACAGCTGATTCTATGTGTAAGAGAGTAAGAGAAAAAAGGAGGGGCAAAAATATTTATCCCAAAATTACAGTTTATTATATAATGCATCTAGTAAACTGTAGGTTCCTCCCAGCATCCCTCCAGTCCCTTTCCGTATCCATTCATCCCTCCCAGTATCTGTTCAGTTCATCCTAGTATCTCCCAGTTCCTTCCAGTATTCCTGCAGTATCTACCACTCCATTTCAATATCAACCAGTTTCTCTTTGTATTTACTAGTTCCTCCAAATATCCATTTAGTCTGAACCAGAGTATATTCCGAACTTGTAACCATGCGTTCAGTTCAACCTATTGTCTCTTTTGTCCTCCTCATATAACTAAAGTTATATGTTCCAGTCCTCTTACCATATCACAAACCTCAATCCCAGTAACTTTCCAGACCCTTCCAGTCTCTTCCACACCATTCCAAGAAACTCACAATATATGGCCCAAACCCTTCTGATCTGTCCCACATCTATTCTACTATCTGGACGTCATTTGCTTTCCCATCTTTCTGTCTCTTACCGTTACATAGTTGGCATTGATATAATCAGAGCCTGGGATGTTCTTGTCTCCACATTTTAATATTACTCTTGTGTGGTCAACTAAAGAGGGGAAAAGAGAGATGATAAGAAGAGGGGGATAGAGAGAAGCAGTGGGTGGAGAGCAGGATTGGAATACATGGAAGGAGAGAGTTGGAGACGTGGAGAAGGACAGAGAAGGATAATGAAACAGAGAGGTGGAGTGATGGAGATAAGGAGGAAGAGATGGAGATGAACATAAGATGGAGAAGTATGGAGAGGAGGGGCAAGATGGAGAGGAGATGTAAAACTGAAGAGGAGTGTAATGGAGAAGAGTGGGATAGACAAGTCGAGGGGGATACAGAAGAGGAGTGAGAATGAGAGGAAAAGCAAGATGGAAAAGACAAGTAGAATGGAGAAGAGGAGTGGGATGGAGAAGAGGTGATCAACTTAGAGGAGGAACAAGATGGAGGAAGAGGGATGGAGCGAGACTAAGAGGAGGAGTGGGATGGAGAAGAGTGGAATGCAGAAGAGGAATGAGATGAGAAGAGGGATGGAGAAGAGAAGTAGAATGAAGAAGAGGATGGGGAAGAGCTGGATGGAGAAGAGGAGAGGGATAGAGAAGAGGCGATAGACTGAGAGGAGGAACAAGATGGAGGAGGCATGGAGAAGACAAATAGGATGGAGAGGAGGAGTGGGATGGAGAATTGTAGTGAAATAGAAACGAGATGGAGATTAGTAGGAGAGGAGGAACGAGATGGAAATTAGAAGCAATATACAGAAACGAAGGATCACTCGAGAGACGATAAACTGAAGAGGACAAGTAAGATAAGATGGAGATTAGTAGTGAACTATAGAAAGGCAGGATCACTGGGGAGATAAGATAAAGAGGACAAGTGAGATGGAGGGGAGGGACGGAGAGGTGGAGTGAGATGGAGATTGGTAGGAGAGGAGGAGCGAGATGGAGATTAGTAGGAGAGGAGAAACGAGATGGAGAGTAGTAGGCGATGACGATTAGTAGGAGAGGAGCTGCGAGATGGAGATTAGTAGGAGAGGAGGCATGAGATGGAGGTTAGTAGCGAAATACAGAAAGGAGGAACCACTGGGGAGATAAAATGGAGAGGAGGAGGGAGGCTGAGAGGAGGGGAGCAGCAGTGGGAGGATGTGAGAGACTAAAGCAACATTAGGAATATGATGACCGGATTGAGGAGAGAGTAAGAGGTCAAATTCTGGGTCAGGTCCAGGTCACGGAATAATTTTTGTGTGTTTGTGTAAATGTGAGAGTTTAGATCAGGTTAGGCTGTTGTCAATGTGACATTTTGGGTCAGGATGGGGTCAGTGGAGCATTTTAGGTCAGGTTGGGTCAGTGGGGCATTTTTGTTCTACCTGGGGAAAGATTGAGGTGACTTACAAGGTAGAATATTCTTGTAGCGGTTTTTACTCTTGTTTTCCGGTCTCTGACCTTCTTTCCGCTCATACGGTGATTTGGATTCCTGCTTCTGAAGAGTCTGTGGGAGGAAAAATGGGACAGAGAGATACAGAGAGGCCCAGGGGGTGACAGACATGGGCCCAAGGTGTGACGGACAGAGAGATAGAGATAATGGACAGATAGAGGTGACAGAAGGACAGACGGAGGCAATGGATGGACACAGGGGACAGAAGGACAGACAGAGGCAATGGATGGAAAGAGTTGAAAGAAGGACAGACGGAGGTAATGGACTGACAGAGGTGACAGAAGGAAAGACAGAGGCAATGGACGGACAGAGGTGAAAGAGGGACAGACAGAGGCAATGGACGGACAGAGGTAACAGAAGCATAGATGGAGGCAATGGACAGACAGAGGTGACAGAAGGACAGACGGAGGTAATGGACAGACAGAGGTGACAGAAGAATAGACGGATGTAATGGACAGACAGAGGTGACAGAAGGACAGACGGAGGTAATGGACGGAGAGAGGTGACAGAAGGACAGACGAAGGTAATGGACGGACAGAGGTGACAGAAGGACAGACGGAGGTAATGGACGGACAGGTGACAGAGGGACAGACGGAGGTAATGGACGAACAGAGGTGACAGAAGGACAGACAGAGGTAATGGACGGACAGAGGTGACAGAAGAATAGACGGATGTAATGGACAGACAGAGGTGACAGAAGGACAGACGGAGGTAATGGACGGAGAGAGGTGACAGAAGGACAGACGGAGGTAATGGACGGACAGAGGTGACAGAAGGACAGACGGAGGTAATGGACGGACAGAGGTGACAGAAGGACAGACGGAGGTAATGGACGGACAGAGGTGACAGAAGGACAGACAGAGGTAATGGACAGACAGAGGTGACAGAAGAATAGACGGATGTAATGGACAGACAGAGGTGACAGAAGGACAGACGGAGGTAATGGACGGAGAGAGGTGACAGAAGGACAGACGGAGGTAATGGACGGACAGGTGACAGAGGGACAGACGGAGGTAATGGACGGACAGAGGTGACAGAAGGACAGACGGAGGTAATGGACGGACAGGTGACAGAGGGACAGACGGAGGTAATGGACAGACAGAGGTGAAAGAGGGACAGACTGAGGTAATGGACGGACAGAGGTGACAGAGGGACAGACAGAGGTAATGGATGGACAGGTGACAGAGGGACAGACGGAGGTAATGGACAGACAGAGGTGACAGAAGGACAGATGGAGGTAATGGACGGACAGAGGTGACAGAAGGACAGACAGAGGTAACGGAAGGACAGAGGTGACAGAAGGACAGACGGAGGTAATGGACGGACAGAGGTGACAGAAGGACAGATGGAGGTAATGGACAGACAGAGGTGACAGAAGGACAGACAGAGGTAACGGAAGGACAGAGGTGACAGAAGGACAGACGGAGGTAATGGACGGACAGAGGTGACAGAAGGACAGATGGAGGTAATGGACGGACAGAGGTGACAGAGGGACAGACGGAGGTAATGGACGGACAGAGGTGACAGAAGGACAGACGGAGGTAATGGACAGACAGAGGTGACAGAAGGACAGACGGAGGTAATGGACGGACAGAGGTGACAGAAGGACAGACGGAGGTAATGGACGGACAGAGGTGACAGAAGGACAGACAGAGGTAATGGACGGACAGAGGTGACAGAGGGACAGACGGAGGTAATGGACAGACAGAGGTGAAAGAGGGACAGACGGAGGTAATGGACGGACAGAGGTGACAGAAGGACAGACAGAGGTAATGGACGGACAGAGGTGACAGAAGGACAGACAGAGGTAATGGACAGACAGAGGTGACAGAGGGACAGACGGAGGTAATGGACGGACAGAGGTGACAGAAGGACAGACGGAGGTAATGGACGGACAGAGGTGACAGAAGGACAGACGGAGGTAATGGACGGACAAGGTGACAGAAGGACAGACAGAGGTAATGGACGGACAGAGGTGACAGAAGGACAGATGGAGGTAATGGACGGACAGAGGTGACAGAAGGACAGACGGAGGTAATGGACGGAGAGAGGTGACAGAAGGACAGACGGAGGTAATGGACGGACAGAGGTGACAGAAGGACAGACGGAGGTAATGGACGGACAGAGGTGACAGAAGGACAGACAGAGGTAATGGACAGACAGAGGTGACAGAAGAATAGACGGATGTAATGGACAGACAGAGGTGACAGAAGGACAGACGGAGGTAATGGACGGAGAGAGGTGACAGAAGGACAGACGGAGGTAATGGACGGACAGGTGACAGAGGGACAGACGGAGGTAATGGACGGACAGAGGTGACAGAAGGACAGACGGAGGTAATGGACGGACAGGTGACAGAGGGACAGACGGAGGTAATGGACAGACAGAGGTGAAAGAGGGACAGACTGAGGTAATGGACGGACAGAGGTGACAGAGGGACAGACAGAGGTAATGGACGGACAGGTGACAGAGGGACAGACGGAGGTAATGGACAGACAGAGGTGACAGAAGGACAGATGGAGGTAATGGACGGACAGAGGTGACAGAAGGACAGACAGAGGTAACGGAAGGACAGAGGTGACAGAAGGACAGACGGAGGTAATGGACGGACAGAGGTGACAGAAGGACAGATGGAGGTAATGGACAGACAGAGGTGACAGAAGGACAGACAGAGGTAACGGAAGGACAGAGGTGACAGAAGGACAGACGGAGGTAATGGACGGACAGAGGTGACAGAAGGACAGATGGAGGTAATGGACGGACAGAGGTGACAGAGGGACAGACGGAGGTAATGGACGGACAGAGGTGACAGAAGGACAGACGGAGGTAATGGACGGACAGAGGTGACAGAAGGACAGACGGAGGTAATGGACGGACAGAGGTGACAGAAGGACAGACGGAGGTAATGGACGGACAGAGGTGACAGAAGGACAGACAGAGGTAATGGACGGACAGAGGTGACAGAGGGACAGACGGAGGTAATGGACAGACAGAGGTGACAGAGGGACAGACGGAGGTAATGGACGGACAGAGGTGACAGAAGGACAGACAGAGGTAATGGACGGACAGAGGTGACAGAAGGACAGACAGAGGTAATGGACAGACAGAGGTGACAGAGGGACAGACGGAGGTAATGGACGGACAGAGGTGACAGAAGGACAGACGGAGGTAATGGACGGACAGAGGTGACAGAAGGACAGACGGAGGTAATGGACGGACAAGGTGACAGAAGGACAGACAGAGGTAATGGACGGACAGAGGTGACAGAAGGACAGACAGAGGTAATGGACGGAGAGAGGTGACAGAAGGACAGACGGAGGTAATGGACGGAGAGAGGTGACAGAAGGACAGACGGAGGTAATGGACAGACAGAGGTGACAGAAGGACAGATGGAGGTAATGGACGGACAGAGGTGACAGAAGGACAGACGGAGGTAATGGACAGACAGAGGTGACAGAAGGACAGACAGAAGCAATGGACGGACAGAGGTGACAGAAGGACAGACGGAGGTAATGGACAGACAGAGGTGACAGAAGGACAGACGGATGTAATGGACAGACAGAGGTGACAGAAGGACAGACGGATGTAATGGACGGACAGAGGTGACAGAAGGACAGATGGAGGTAATGGACGGACAGAGGTGACAGAAGGACAGATGGAGGTAATGGACGGACAGAGGTGACAGAGGGACAGACAGAGGTAATGGACAGACAGAGGTGACAGAAGGACAGATGGAGGTAATGGACGGACAGAGGTGACAGAAGGACAGATGGAGGTAATGGACGGACAGAGGTGACAGAGGGACAGACAGAGGTAATGGACAGACAGAGGTGACAGAAGGACAGATGGAGGTAACGGAAGGACAGAGGTGACAGAAGGACAGACAGAGGTAATGGACGGACAGAGGTGACAGAAGGACAGATGGAGGTAACGGAAGGACAGAGGTGACAGAAGGACAGACGGAGGTAATGGACGGACAGAGGTGACAGAAGGACAGATGGAGGTAACGGAAGGACAGAGGTGACAGAAGGACAGACGGAGGTAATGGACGGACAGAGGTGACAGAAGGACAGACGGAGGTAATGGACGGACAGAGGTGACAGAAGGACAGATGGAGGTAATGGACGGACAGAGGTGACAGAGGGACAGACGGAGGTAATGGACGGACAGAGGTGACAGAGGGACAGATGGAGGTAATGGACAGACAGAGCTGACAGAGGGACAGACGGAGGTAATGGACAGACAGAGGTGACAGAAGGACAGACGGAGGTAATGGACGGACAGAGGTGACAGAAGGACAGACGGAGGTAATGGACGGACAGAGGTGACAGAGGGACAGACGGAGGTAATGGACAGACAGAGGTGACAGAAGAATAGACGGATGTAATGGACAGACAGAGGTGACAGAAGGACAGACGGAGGTAATGGACGGAGAGAGGTGACAGAAGGACAGACGGAGGTAATGGACGGACAGGTGACAGAGGGACAGACGGAGGTAATGGACGGACAGAGGTGACAGAAGGACAGACGGAGGTAATGGACGGACAGGTGACAGAGGGACAGACGGAGGTAATGGACAGACAGAGGTGAAAGAGGGACAGACTGAGGTAATGGACGGACAGAGGTGACAGAGGGACAGACAGAGGTAATGGACGGACAGGTGACAGAGGGACAGACGGAGGTAATGGACAGACAGAGGTGACAGAAGGACAGATGGAGGTAATGGACGGACAGAGGTGACAGAAGGACAGACAGAGGTAACGGAAGGACAGAGGTGACAGAAGGACAGACGGAGGTAATGGACGGACAGAGGTGACAGAAGGACAGATGGAGGTAATGGACAGACAGAGGTGACAGAAGGACAGACAGAGGTAACGGAAGGACAGAGGTGACAGAAGGACAGACGGAGGTAATGGACGGACAGAGGTGACAGAAGGACAGATGGAGGTAATGGACGGACAGAGGTGACAGAGGGACAGACGGAGGTAATGGACGGACAGAGGTGACAGAAGGACAGACGGAGGTAATGGACGGACAGAGGTGACAGAAGGACAGACGGAGGTAATGGACGGACAGAGGTGACAGAAGGACAGACGGAGGTAATGGACGGACAGAGGTGACAGAAGGACAGACAGAGGTAATGGACGGACAGAGGTGACAGAGGGACAGACGGAGGTAATGGACAGACAGAGGTGACAGAGGGACAGACGGAGGTAATGGACGGACAGAGGTGACAGAAGGACAGACAGAGGTAATGGACGGACAGAGGTGACAGAAGGACAGACAGAGGTAATGGACAGACAGAGGTGACAGAGGGACAGACGGAGGTAATGGACGGACAGAGGTGACAGAAGGACAGACGGAGGTAATGGACGGACAGAGGTGACAGAAGGACAGACGGAGGTAATGGACGGACAAGGTGACAGAAGGACAGACAGAGGTAATGGACGGACAGAGGTGACAGAAGGACAGACAGAGGTAATGGACGGAGAGAGGTGACAGAAGGACAGACGGAGGTAATGGACGGAGAGAGGTGACAGAAGGACAGACGGAGGTAATGGACAGACAGAGGTGACAGAAGGACAGATGGAGGTAATGGACGGACAGAGGTGACAGAAGGACAGACGGAGGTAATGGACAGACAGAGGTGACAGAAGGACAGACAGAAGCAATGGACGGACAGAGGTGACAGAAGGACAGACGGAGGTAATGGACAGACAGAGGTGACAGAAGGACAGACGGATGTAATGGACAGACAGAGGTGACAGAAGGACAGACGGATGTAATGGACGGACAGAGGTGACAGAAGGACAGATGGAGGTAATGGACGGACAGAGGTGACAGAAGGACAGATGGAGGTAATGGACGGACAGAGGTGACAGAGGGACAGACAGAGGTAATGGACAGACAGAGGTGACAGAAGGACAGATGGAGGTAATGGACGGACAGAGGTGACAGAAGGACAGATGGAGGTAATGGACGGACAGAGGTGACAGAGGGACAGACAGAGGTAATGGACAGACAGAGGTGACAGAAGGACAGATGGAGGTAACGGAAGGACAGAGGTGACAGAAGGACAGACAGAGGTAATGGACGGACAGAGGTGACAGAAGGACAGATGGAGGTAACGGAAGGACAGAGGTGACAGAAGGACAGACGGAGGTAATGGACGGACAGAGGTGACAGAAGGACAGATGGAGGTAACGGAAGGACAGAGGTGACAGAAGGACAGACGGAGGTAATGGACGGACAGAGGTGACAGAAGGACAGACGGAGGTAATGGACGGACAGAGGTGACAGAAGGACAGATGGAGGTAATGGACGGACAGAGGTGACAGAGGGACAGACGGAGGTAATGGACGGACAGAGGTGACAGAGGGACAGATGGAGGTAATGGACAGACAGAGCTGACAGAGGGACAGACGGAGGTAATGGACAGACAGAGGTGACAGAAGGACAGACGGAGGTAATGGACGGACAGAGGTGACAGAAGGACAGACGGAGGTAATGGACGGACAGAGGTGACAGAGGGACAGACGGAGGTAATGGACAGACAGAGGTGACAGAAGGACAGACGGAGGTAATGGACGGACAGAGGTGACAGAAGGACTGACGGAGGTAATGGACAGACAGAGGTGACAGAAGGACAGACAGAGGTAATGGACAGACAGAGGTGACAGAAGGACAGACGGAGGTAATGGACGGACAGAGGTGACAGAAGGACAGATGGAGGTAACGGAAGGACAGAGGTGACAGAAGGACAGACGGAGGTAATGGACGGACAGAGGTGACAGAAGGACAGACGGAGGTAATGGACGGACAGAGGTGACAGAAGGACAGATGGAGGTAATGGACGGACAGAGGTGACAGAGGGACAGACGGAGGTAATGGACGGACAGAGGTGACAGAAGGACAGACGGAGGTAATGGACGGACAGAGGTGACAGAAGGACAGACGGAGGTAATGGACGGACAGAGGTGACAGAAGGACAGACGGAGGTAATGGACGGACAGAGGTGACAGAAGGACAGACAGAGGTAATGGACGGACAGAGGTGACAGAGGGACAGACGGAGGTAATGGACAGACAGAGGTGACAGAGGGACAGACGGAGGTAATGGACGGACAGAGGTGACAGAAGGACAGACAGAGGTAATGGACGGACAGAGGTGACAGAAGGACAGACAGAGGTAATGGACAGACAGAGGTGACAGAGGGACAGACGGAGGTAATGGACGGACAGAGGTGACAGAAGGACAGACGGAGGTAATGGACGGACAGAGGTGACAGAAGGACAGACGGAGGTAATGGACGGACAAGGTGACAGAAGGACAGACAGAGGTAATGGACGGACAGAGGTGACAGAAGGACAGACAGAGGTAATGGACGGAGAGAGGTGACAGAAGGACAGACGGAGGTAATGGACGGAGAGAGGTGACAGAAGGACAGACGGAGGTAATGGACAGACAGAGGTGACAGAAGGACAGATGGAGGTAATGGACGGACAGAGGTGACAGAAGGACAGACGGAGGTAATGGACAGACAGAGGTGACAGAAGGACAGACAGAAGCAATGGACGGACAGAGGTGACAGAAGGACAGACGGAGGTAATGGACAGACAGAGGTGACAGAAGGACAGACGGATGTAATGGACAGACAGAGGTGACAGAAGGACAGACGGATGTAATGGACGGACAGAGGTGACAGAAGGACAGATGGAGGTAATGGACGGACAGAGGTGACAGAAGGACAGATGGAGGTAATGGACGGACAGAGGTGACAGAGGGACAGACAGAGGTAATGGACAGACAGAGGTGACAGAAGGACAGATGGAGGTAATGGACGGACAGAGGTGACAGAAGGACAGATGGAGGTAATGGACGGACAGAGGTGACAGAGGGACAGACAGAGGTAATGGACAGACAGAGGTGACAGAAGGACAGATGGAGGTAACGGAAGGACAGAGGTGACAGAAGGACAGACAGAGGTAATGGACGGACAGAGGTGACAGAAGGACAGATGGAGGTAACGGAAGGACAGAGGTGACAGAAGGACAGACGGAGGTAATGGACGGACAGAGGTGACAGAAGGACAGATGGAGGTAACGGAAGGACAGAGGTGACAGAAGGACAGACGGAGGTAATGGACGGACAGAGGTGACAGAAGGACAGACGGAGGTAATGGACGGACAGAGGTGACAGAAGGACAGATGGAGGTAATGGACGGACAGAGGTGACAGAGGGACAGACGGAGGTAATGGACGGACAGAGGTGACAGAGGGACAGATGGAGGTAATGGACAGACAGAGCTGACAGAGGGACAGACGGAGGTAATGGACAGACAGAGGTGACAGAAGGACAGACGGAGGTAATGGACGGACAGAGGTGACAGAAGGACAGACGGAGGTAATGGACGGACAGAGGTGACAGAGGGACAGACGGAGGTAATGGACAGACAGAGGTGACAGAAGGACAGACGGAGGTAATGGACGGACAGAGGTGACAGAAGGACTGACGGAGGTAATGGACAGACAGAGGTGACAGAAGGACAGACAGAGGTAATGGACAGACAGAGGTGACAGAAGGACAGACGGAGGTAATGGACGGACAGAGGTGACAGAAGGACAGACGGAGGTAATGGACGGACAGAGGTGACAGAAGGACAGACGGAGGTAATGGACGGACAGAGGTGACAGAAGGACAGACGGAGGTAATGGACAGACAGAGGTGACAGAAGGACAGACGGAGGTAATGGACGGACAGAGGTGACAGAGGGACAGACGGAGGTAATGGACAGACAGAGGTGACAGAAGGACAGACGGAGGTAATGGACAGACAGAGGTGACAGAAGGACAGACGGAGGTAATGGACAGACAGAGGTGACAGAAGGACAGACGGAGGTAATGGACGGACAGAGGTGACAGAAGGACAGACGGAGGTAATGGACGGACAGAGGTGACAGAAGGACAGACGGAGGTAATGGACGGACAGAGGTGACAGAAGGACAGACGGAGGTAATGGACGGACAGAGGTGACAGAAGGACAGACGGAGGTAATGGACGGACAGAGGTGACAGAAGGACAGATGGAGGTAATGGACGGACAGAGGTGACAGAGGGACAGATGGAGGTAATGGACAGACAGAGGTGACAGAAGGACAGATGGAGGTAATGGACGGACAGAGGTGACAGAAGGACAGATGGAGGCAATGGACGGACAGAGGTGACAGAAGGACAGACGGAGGCAATGGACGGACAGAGGTGACAGAAGGACAGATGGAGGTAATGGACGGACAGAGGTGACAGAAGGACAGACGGAGGTAATGGACGGACAGAGGTGACAGAAGGACAGATGGAGGTAACGGAAGGACAGAGGTGACAGAAGGACAGACGGAGGTAATGGACGGACAGAGGTGACAGAAGGACAGATGGAGGTAACGGAAGGACAGAGGTGACAGAAGGACAGACGGAGGTAATGGACGGACAGAGGTGACAGAAGGACAGATGGAGGTAATGGACGGACAGAGGTGACAGAAGGACAGACGGAGGCAATGGACGGACAGAGGTGACAGAAGGACAGACGGAGGTAATGGACGGACAGAGGTGACAGAAGGACAGACGGAGGTAATGGACGGACAGAGGTGACAGAAGGACAGACGGAGGTGACAGAGGACAGATGGAGGTAATGGACGGACAGAGGTGACAGAAGGACAGACGGAGGTGACAGAGGACAGATGGAGGTAATGGACGGACAGAGGTGACAGAAGGACAGACGGAGGCAATGGACGGACAGAGGTGACAGAAGGACAGACGGAGGTGACAGAAGGACAGACGGAGGCAATGGACGGACAGAGGTGACAGAAGGACAGACGGAGGTGACAGAGGACAGATGGAGGTAATGGACGGACAGAGGTGACAGAAGGACAGACGGAGGCAATGGACGGACAGAGGTGACAGAAGGACAGACGGAGGCAATGGACGGACAGAGGTGACAGAAGGACAGACAGAGGTGACAGAAGGACAGACGGAGGCAATGGACGGACAGAGGTGACAGAAGGACAGATGGAGGTAATGGACGGACAGAGGTGACAGAAGGACAGACAGAGGTGACAGAAGGACAGACGGAGGTAATGGACGGAAAGAGGTGACAGAGGGACAGACGGAGGTAATGGACGGACAGAGGTGACAGAAGGACAGACGGAGGTAATGGACGGACAGAGGTGACAGAAGGACAGACGGAGGCAATGGACGGACAGAGGTGACAGAAGGACAGACGGAGGTAATGGACGGACAGAGGTGACAGAAGGACAGACGGAGGTAATGGACGGACAGAGGTGACAGAAGGACAGACGGAGGCAATGGACGGACAGAGGTGACAGAAGGACAGACGGAGGTAATGGACGGACAGAGGTGACAGAAGGACAGACGGAGGCAATGGACGGACAGAGGTGACAGAAGGACAGACAGAGGTAACGGACGGACAGAGGTGACAGAAGGACAGACGGAGGTAATGGACAGACAGAGGTGAAAGAGGGACAGACGGAGGTAATGGACGGACAGAGGTGAAAGAGGGACAGACGGAGGTATTGGACGGACAGAGGTGACAGAGGGACAGACAGAGGTAATGGACGGACAGAGGTGACAGAAGGACAGACAGAGGTAACGGACGGACAGAGGTGACAGAAGGACAGATGTAGGTAATGGACAGACAGAGGTGACAGCGGGACAGACGGAGGCAATGGACGGACAGAGGTGACAGAAGGACAGACGGAGGTAACGGACGGACAGAGGTGACAGAAGGACAGACGGAGGTAATGGACGGACAGAGGTGACAGAAGGACAGACGGAGGCAATGGACGGACAGAGGTGACAGAAGGACAGACGGAGGCAATGGACGGACAGAGGTGACAGAGGGACAGACAGAGGTAACGGACGGACAGAGGTGACAGAAGGACAGACGGAGGTAATGGACGGACAGAGGTGACAGAGGGACAGACAGAGGTAACGGACGGACAGAGGTGACAGAAGGACAGACGGAGGTAATGGACGGACAGAGGTGACAGAAGGACAGACGGAGGTAATGGACGGACAGAGGTGACAGAGGGACAGACAGAGGTAACGGACGGACAGAGGTGACAGAAGGACAGAAGGAGGTAACGGAAGGACAGAGGTGACAGAGGGACAGACGGAGGTAATGGACGGACAGAGGTGACAGAAGGACAGACAGAGGTAATGGACGGACAGAGGTGACAGAAGGACAGACGGAGGTAATGGACGGACAGAGGTGACAGAGGGACAGATGGAGGTAATGGACAGACAGAGGTGACAGAAGGACAGACGGAGGCAATGGACGGACAGAGGTGACAGAAGGACAGACGGAGGTAATGGACGGACAGAGGTGACAGAAGGACAGACGGAGGTAATGGACGGACAGAGGTGACAGAAGGACAGACGGAGGCAATGGACGGACAGAGGTGACAGAAGGACAGACGGAGGTAATGGACGGACAGAGGTGACAGAAGGACAGACGGAGGCAATGGACGGACAGAGGTGACAGAAGGACAGACGGAGGTGACAGAGGACAGATGGAGGTAATGGACGGAAAGAGGTGACAGAGGGACAGACGGAGGTAATGGACGGACAGAGGTGACAGAAGGACAGACGGAGGTAATGGACGGACAGAGGTGACAGAAGGACAGACGGAGGTAATGGACGGACAGAGGTGACAGAAGGACAGACGGAGGTAATGGACGGACAGAGGTGACAGAAGGACAGACGGAGGCAATGGACGGACAGAGGTGACAGAAGGACAGACGGAGGCAATGGACGGACAGAGGTGACAGAAGGACAGACGGAGGCAATGGACGGACAGAGGTGACAGAAGGACAGACGGAGGTAATGGACGGACAGAGGTGACAGAAGGACAGACGGAGGCAATGGACGGACAGAGGTGACAGAAGGACAGACGGAGGCAATGGACGGACAGAGGTGACAGAAGGACAGACAGAGGTAACGGAAGGACAGAGGTGACAGAAGGACAGACGGAGGTAATGGACGGACAGAGGTGACAGAAGGACAGACGGAGGTAATGGACGGACAGAAGGACAGACGGAGGTGACAGAAGGACAGACGGAGGTAATGGCCGGAGAGAGGTGACAGAGGGACAGACGGAGGTAATGGACGGACAGAGGTGACAGAAGGACAGACGGAGGTAATGGACGGACAGAGGTGACAGAAGGACAGACGGAGGTAATGGACGGACAGAGGTGACAGAAGGACAGACGGAGGTAATGGACAGACAGAGGTGACAGAGGGACAGACGGAGGTAATGGACGGACAGAGGTGACAGAAGGACAGACGGAGGCAATGGACGGACAGAGGTGACAGAAGGACAGACGGAGGTGACAGAGGACAGATGGAGGTAATGGACGGAAAGAGGTGACAGAGGGACAGACGGAGGTAATGGACGGACAGAGGTGACAGAAGGACAGACGGAGGTAATGGACGGACAGAGGTGACAGAAGGACAGACGGAGGCAATGGACGGACAGAGGTGACAGAAGGACAGACGGAGGTAATGGACGGACAGAGGTGACAGAAGGACAGACGGAGGTAATGGACGGACAGAGGTGACAGAAGGACAGACGGAGGCAATGGACGGACAGAGGTGACAGAAGGACAGACGGAGGCAATGGACGGACAGAGGTGACAGAAGGACAGACAGAGGTAACGGAAGGACAGAGGTGACAGAAGGACAGACGGAGGTAATGGACGGACAGAAGGACAGACAGAGGTGACAGAGGGACAGACGGAGGTAATGGACGGACAGAGGTGACAGAAGGACAGACGGAGGTAATGGACAGACAGAGGTGACAGAAGGACAGACGGAGGCAATGGACGGACAGAGGTGACAGAAGGACAGACGGAGGTGACAGAGGACAGATGGAGGTAATGGACGGAAAGAGGTGACAGAGGGACAGACGGAGGTAATGGACGGACAGAGGTGACAGAAGGACAGACGGAGGTAATGGACGGACAGAGGTGACAGAAGGACAGACGGAGGCAATGGACGGACAGAGGTGACAGAAGGACAGACGGAGGTAATGGACGGACAGAGGTGACAGAAGGACAGACGGAGGCAATGGACGGACAGAGGTGACAGAAGGACAGACGGAGGTAATGGACGGACAGAGGTGACAGAAGGACAGACGGAGGCAATGGACGGACAGAGGTGACAGAAGGACAGACAGAGGTAACGGACGGACAGAGGTGACAGAAGGACAGACGGAGGTAATGGACAGACAGAGGTGACAGAGGGACAGACGGAGGTAATGGACAGACAGAGGTGACAGAGGGACAGACAGAGGTAACGGACGGACAGAGGTGACAGAAGGACAGACAGAGGTAACGGACGGACAGAGGTGACAGAAGGACAGATGGAGGTAATGGACAGACAGAGGTGACAGAGGGACAGACGGAGGCAATGGACGGACAGAGGTGACAGAAGGACAGACAGAGGTAACGGACGGACAGAGGTGACAGAAGGACAGACGGAGGTAATGGACGGACAGAGGTGACAGAAGGACAGACGGAGGCAATGGACGGACAGAGGTGACAGAAGGACAGACGGAGGCAATGGACGGACAGAGGTGACAGAGGGACAGACAGAGGTAACGGACGGACAGAGGTGACAGAAGGACAGACGGAGGTAACGGACAGACAGAGGTGACAGAAGGACAGATGGAGGTAACGGACGGACAGAGGTGACAGAAGGACAGACGGAGGTAATGGACGGACAGAGGTGACAGAGGGACAGACAGAGGTAACGGACGGACAGAGGTGACAGAAGGACAGACGGAGGTAATGGACGGACAGAGGTGACAGAAGGACAGATGGAGGTAACGGAAGGACAGAGGTGACAGAGGTAATGGACGGACAGAGGTGACAGAAGGACAGACAGAGGTAATGGACGGACAGAGGTGACAGAAGGACAGACGGAGGCAATGGACGGACAGAGGTGACAGAAGGACAGACGGAGGCAATGGACGGACAGAGGTGACAGAAGGACAGACGGAGGTAATGGACGGACAGAAGGACAGACGGAGGTGACAGAAGGACAGACGGAGGTAATGGCCGGACAGAGGTGACAGAGGGACAGACGGAGGTAATAGACGGACAGAGGTGACAGAAGGACAGACGGAGGTAATGGACGGACAGAGGTGACAGAAGGACAGACGGAGGTAATGGACGGACAGAGGGACAGACGGAGGTAATGGACGGACAGAGGTGACAGAAGGACAGACGGAGGTAATGGACGGACGGAGGTGACAGAGGACAGATGGAGGTAATGGACGGAAAGAGGTGACAGAGGGACAGACGGAGGTAATGGACGGACAGAGGTGACAGAAGGACAGACGGAGGTAATGGACGGATAGAGGTGACAGAAGGACAGACGGAGGCAATGGACGGACAGAGGTGACAGAAGGACAGACGGAGGTAATGGACGGACAGAGGTGACAGAAGGACAGACGGAGGCAATGGACGGACAGAGGTGACAGAAGGACAGACGGAGGTAATGGACGGACAGAGGTGACAGAAGGACAGACGGAGGCAATGGACGGACAGAGGTGACAGAAGGACAGACAGAGGTAACGGAAGGACAGAGGTGACAGAAGGACAGACGGAGGTAATGGACGGACAGAGGTGACAGAAGGACAGACGGAGGTAATGGACGGACAGAAGGACAGACGGAGGTGACAGAAGGAGAGACGGAGGTAATGGCCGGACAGAGGTGACAGGACAGACGGAGGTAATGGACGGACAGAGGTGACAGAAGGACAGACGGATGTAATGGACAGACAGAGGTGACAGAAGGACAGACGGAGGTAATGGATGGACAGAGGTGACAGAAGGACAGACAGAAGCAATGGACGGACAGAGGTGACAGAAGGACAGACGGATGTAATGGACAGACAGAGGTGATAGAAGGACAGACGGATGTAATGGACAGACAGAGGTGACAGAGGGACAGATGGAGGTAATGGATGGACAGAGGTGACAGAAGGACAGACGGAGGTAATGGACGGACAGAGGTGACAGAAGGACAGACAGAAGCAATGGACGGACAGAGGTGACAGAAGGACAGATGGAGGCAACGGACGGACAGAGGTGACAGAAGGACAGACGGAGGTAACGGACGGACAGAGGTGACAGAAGGACAGACGGAGGTAACGGACGGACAGAGGTGACAGAAGGACAGACAGAGGTAATGGACGGACAGAGGTGACAGAAGGACAGACGGAGGTAATGGACAGAAGGACAGACTGAGGGGACAGAAGGACAGACTGAGGGGACAGAAGGACAGACTGAGGGGACAGAAGGACAGGTGGAGGTAATGGACAGAAGGACAGACAGAGTTGACAGAAAGACGGACAGACAGACAGAGGTGACAGAAGGACAGACGGAGGTAATGGACAGAAGGACAGACTGAGGGGACAGAAGGACAGGTGGAGGTAATGGACAGAAGGACAGACAGAGTTGACAGAAAGACGGACAGACAGACAGAGTTGACAGAAAGACGGACAGACAGACAGAGGTGACAGAAGGACAGACGGAGGTAATGGACAGAAGGACAGACTGAGGGGACAGAAGGACAGGTGGAGGTAATGGACAGAAGGACAGACAGAGTTGACAGAAAGACGGACAGACAGACAGAGGTGACAGAAGGACAGACAAGATCCAGTGTTTGGGTCTCACATCAAACTCTTCCCAGAATCCGGCTTTGGCTGTTTCTTCTTTCTCTGACTTTTTATTTAATTCTTTCATTCGGTTTTCTATGTCGGCTGCATTGACTCGTGTGGAGTAGTATGGCTGAGAGACAGCAGGGTGAAAAGAGACAGCAACGTGTGAGTGAGAGGGTCAAAGAGACAGCAATGTGTGTGTGTACAAGGGTGAAAGAGACAGACGTGTGTGTATGAAGGTAAAAGAGACACATGTGTGTATGAGGGTGAAAGAGACAGACGTGTGGGTACGAGGGTGAAAGAGACAGACATGTGTATGAGGTTGAAAGAGACAGACGTGTGTGTATGAAGGTAAAAGAGACAGACGTGTATGAGGGTGAAAGAGACAGACGTGTGTGTGTGAGGGTGAAAGAGACAGATGTGTGTGTATGAGGGTGAAAGAGACAGACGTGTGTGTGTGTGAGGGTGAAAGAGACAGATGTGTGTGTACGAGGGTGAAAGAGACAGACGTGTGTATAAGGGTGAAAGAGACAGACGTGTGTGTGTGTGAGGGTGAAAGAGACAGATGTGTGTGTACGAGGGTGAAAGAGACAGACGTGTGTATGAGGGTGAAAGAGACAGATGTGTGTGTATGAGGGTGAAAGAGACAGACTTGTGTACGAGGGTGAAAGAGACAAACCTGTGGGTATGAGGGTGAAAGAGACAGATGTGTGTGTATGAGGGTGAAAGAGACAGATGTGTGTATGAGGGTGAAAGAGACAGACGTGTGTATGAGGGTGAAAGAGACAGATGTGTGTGTATGAGGGTGAAAGAGACAGACGTGTGTGTGAGGGTGAAAGAGACAGATGTGTGTGTATGAGGGTAAAAGAGACAGATGTGTGTGCTAGGGTGAAAGAGACAGACGTGTGTATGAGGATGAAAGAGACAGACGTGTGTGTACGAGGGTGAAAGAGACAGACGTGTGTATGAGGGTGAAAGAGACAGATGTGTGTATGAGGGTGAAAGAGACAGACTTGTGTACGAGGGTGAAAGAGACAAACCTGTGGGTATGAGGGTGAAAGAGACAGACGTGTGTGTATGAGGGTGAAAGAGACAGACGTGTGTACGAGGGTGAAAGAGACAGATGTGTGTGTATGAGGGTGAAAGAGACAGATGTGTGTGTACGAGGGTGAAAGAGACAGATGTGTGTATGAGGGTGAAAGAGACAGATGTGTGTGTATGAGGGTGAAAGAGACAGACGTGTGTACGAGGGTGAAAGAGACAGATGTGTGTGTATGAGGGTGAAAGAGACAGATGTGTGTGTATGAGGGTGAAAGAGACAGATGTGTGTACAAGCGTAAAAGATACAGCAATGTGTGTGGGTGTGAGGGTTATAGAGGCAGACGTGTATGAGGGTGAAAGAGACAGACGTGTGTATGAATGTTAAAGAGACACACGTGTGAGGGTGAAAGAGAGAGACGTGTATGTACGAGGGTGAAAGAGACAAACTTGTGTGTACAAGGGTGAAAGAGACAGACGTGTGTACGAGGGTGAAAGTGAGAGATGTGTGTGTATGAGTGTTAAAGAGACAGACGAGTGTATGAGGGTGAAAGAGACAGCAATGTGTGTGTGTGTGTGTATGAGGGTGAAAGAGACAGACGTATGTATGTATGAGAGTTAAAGAGACAGACGTGTGTGTGAGTCTACGAGGGTGAAAGAGACAGACGTGTGTGTGTGTGAGGGTGAAAGAAACAGCAATGTGTGTAAGAGAAATACAGAGGAATGAAAGAGACATATGACACAGAAGAGGGACTGGGACAGTCAGAGATGGTGTGTGTGTCAGTGTGAGTGTGCACATGTCTCCTCAGTACACTCACTCACCTTCCTAAGGTACATGCGGTTTCCAGTCATCTCCTCTATTGGCTTCTTCTTGTACTCCTCAATCAGGTCTGTGAGCGAATCAAACACCTCATCTCCTAGCGAGAACTTCTCCCCCTGAACACAAGGGGGCAACAATCACTATACGTACTGCATAGACCCGGTAAATACCTGGTGGTCACTATACGTACTGGATAGAGCAGGTACATACCCGGTGGTCACTGTATGTACTGTATAGAGCAGATAATACCCAGTGGTCACTATACGTATTGCATAGAGCAGGTAAATACCTGGTGGTCACTATATGTACTGGATAGAGCAGGCACATACCCGGTGGTCACTGTATGTACTGTATAGAGCAGATAATACCCAGTGGTCACTATACGTACTATATAGAGCAGATAAATACCCGGTGGTCACTGTATGTACTGTATAGAGCAGATAAATACTCTGTGGTCACTATACGTACTATATAGAGCAGGTACATACCCGGTGGTCACTGTATGTACTGTATAGAGCAGATAAATACTCTGTGGTCACTATACATACTGCATAGACCAGGTAAATAGCTGGTGGTCACTATACGTACTGTATAGAGCAGATACATACCCAGTGGTCACTGTATGTACTGTATAGAGCAGATAAATACCCGGTGGTCACTATACGTACTGTGTGTATATATATAACAGGTATATACCCTGTGGTCAGTGTGTGTATATATAACAGGTATATCCCATGTGGTCAGTGTGTGTATATATAACAGGTATATCCCATGTGGTCAGAGTGTGTATATATAACAGGTATATACCCTGTGGTCAGTGTGTGTATATATATAACAGGTATATACCCTGTGGTCAGTGTGTGTATATAACAGGTATATCCCATGTGGTCAGTGTGTGTATATATAACAGGTATATCCCATGTGGTCAGTGTGTGTGTATATATAACAGGTATATACCCTGTGGTCAGTGTGTGTATATATATAACAGGTATATCCCATGTGGTCAGTGTGTGTATATATAACAGGTATATCCCATGTGGTCAGTGTGTGTATATATAACAGGTATATCCCATGTGGTCAGTGTGTGTGTATATATAACAGGTATATACCCTGTGGTCAGTGTGTGTATATATATAACAGGTATATCCCATGTGGTCAGTGTGTGTATATATAACAGGTCTATCCCATGTGGTCAGTGTGTGTATATATAACAGGTATATCCCATGTGGTCAGTGTGTGTATATATAACAGGTATATCCCATGTGGTCAGTGTGTGTATATATAACAGGTATATCCCATGTGGTCAGTGTGTGTATATATAACAGGTATATACCCTGTGGTCAGTGTGTGTATATATATAACAGGTATATCCCATGTGGTCAGTGTGTGTATATATAACAGGTATATCCCATGTGGTCAGTGTGTGTATATATAACAGGTATATACCCTGTGGTCAGTGTGTGTATATATATAACAGGTATATCCCATGTGGTCAGTGTGTGTGTATATATAACAGGTATATACCCTGTGGTCAGTGTGTGTATATATAACAGGTATATACCCTGTGGTCAGTGTGTGTGTGTATATAACAGGTATATACCCTGTGGTCAGTGTGTGTGTATATAACAGGTATATACCCTGTGGTCAGTGTGTGTATATATAACAGGTATATCCCATGTGGTCAGTGTGTGTATATATAACAGGTATATACCCTGTGGTCAGTGTGTGTGTGCATATAACAGGTATATACCCTGTGGTCAGTGTGTGTATATATAACAGGTATATACCCTGTGGTCAGTGTGTGTGTGTATATAACAGGTATATACCCTGTGGTCAGTGTGTGTATATATAACAGATATATACCCTGTGGTCAGTGTGTGTGTGTATATAACAGGTATATACCCTGTGGTCAGTGTGTGTGTGTATATAACAGATATATACCCTGTGGTCAGTGTGTGCGTGCATATAACAGGTATATACCCTGTGGTCAGTGTGTGTATATATAACAGGTATATACCCTGTGGTCAGTGTGTGTGTGCATATAACAGGTATACACCCTGTGGTCAGTGTGTGTATATATAACAGGTATATCCCATGTGGTCAGTGTGTGTATATATAACAGGTATATACCCTGTGGTCAGTGTGTGTGTGTATATAACAGGTATATACCCTGTGGTCAGTGTGTGTGTATATATAACAGATATATACCCTGTGGTCAGTGTGTGTGTGTATATAACAGGTATATACCCTGTGGTCAGTGTGTGTGTATATATAACAGGTATATACCCTGTGGTCAGTGTGTGTATATATAACAGGTATTTACCCTGTGGTCAGTGTATGTTTATATTTAACAGGTATATACCCTGTGGTCAGTGTGTGTATATAACAGGTATATACTCTGTGGTCAGTGTGTGTGTATATATAACAGGTATATACCCTGTGGTCAGTGAGTGTATATATAACAGGTATATACCCTGTGGTCAGTGTGTGTGTGTGTATATATAACAGGTATATTCTCTGTGGTCAGTCTGTGTATATATATCAGGTATATACCCTGTGGTCAGTGTGAATATATAACAGGTAAATACCCTGTGGTCAGTGTGTGTGTTTGTGTGTGTATATATATAGCAGGTACATAACCTGTAGTCAGTGTGTATATATATATATATATATATATATATATATATATATATATATAAAACAGGTATATACCCTGTGGTCAGTGTGTGTGTATATAACAGGTATATACCCTATGGTCAGTGTGTGTATATATAACAGATATATACCCTGTGGTCAGTGTGTGTATATATATATATATATAACAGGTATATACCCTGTGGTCAGTGTGTGTGTATATAACAGGTATATAACCTGTGGTCAGTGTGTGTGTGTGTGTGTATATAACAGGTATATACCCTGTGGTCAGTGTGTGTATATATAACAGGTATATTCCCTGTGCTCAGTGTGTTTAAAACAAATTCAGTACTGGGACCCCGTAGCAGAGTGAAACTCAGGCGGAGGGGCTTGACGGGGCTAGGAAGGAAGGAGGCAGTAACACAGGAAGTGGGGCAGTTTGGGGTAATGTGAAGCTTGTGTGTGGCACAGGAAGTGACGGCTGCGGGCGTGTTAGGTCCTGCAGCCATTGTGAAGGAGACAGCGTACAGTGTGGAGCTTCGGGCTGTTTCTCACCCATCTAAATTCCTTACCTTGGGTGCAAGATTTTAACTTCCCTATGCTCTGCCTTGCATCTCTTGGAGTTCTTTAGGCCCTCTCGCCTGGTTGGTGTTCTGTACCACTTTTAGAGGTAGGGGGGATGGGTTTGGAGGTGGCGGCAAGGTGGGGTGGCTCTGCAGGGGCCTGCCCAGATGGTCTCTGCCTGTGCTGCTTAGGGGAATATTTTTGCCTCCTCCATTAAGGCTCACCGGTTTGCCATTCACTGGACTACGGGGATGGCAGGAGGAGCCTCTGATGGCAACCGGCGAAGAGTGGGTGCATCCCGTGGCTTCCTGGGACGGGACAAGCCACGGCCACATTCCTGGAGTGGTCTCCTGAACCGTCATGGCTTAGCCAGTGTTTGGCTGAAGCCTCTGTGGAGGAGCTATCTTGGCCAACATTTTCGACGGTCCTTGGGTGGAGGGAACTCCAGACCAGCCAGTGCCTTACCCAGGATACCCCCCCAGTGGATCAGGGATCAGTTGGTGTTTCTGGAGGTGGATGACAGCTTGGAGGTCACTGGCCATGATTTCAGGCATACGGCTGAGCCAATATATATATATATATAAAGAGTGAACAAGGGTGGTATGTGTGTGTTACTATGTATTTGTGTATGTATAAGAATACTATCAATGAATACCTACTGGATTGTGGATTACTAAACGAAAAATAAAAACCCTAACTAAATCAGGAACATTTCGGTGGGTGTATGTATGTGTGTATTGGGATGTGTATGTATATGTATGTGTATAAAAAAGACATGACTACATATGGATTACTTCATGTACAGGATTCATGTAAAGAAAAATGGAAGATTTCTACTTTTGCATTGATAATTCTGCTTTACGGTTGGTCGTCCTCAGCTGCTTGATTGTGGCAGATGCTAGTGGTGGTGGTGATGGCACCTGGTCTCCATGGCGTCCCTGCAGCAGGTATTTCGGCTCAGCAGTGCCCCGCTGGAGTCTCTGGTGAGTTCTTTGCCTTTCTGTCTGTTCTTCTGGGGTCTGCTGTTGCAGGGCGTTGGGGGGTCACGGCTTCCTGGGTGGAGCAGTGTATTCCTAGGAGGCCCCTGGGTCCAGGGAGACTGCGTCTGCTGCTCGGGGTTCAGGTGCCTATCGATCTCCGAGTTGGGGCATGGGTGCCAGTTGTCGAGATGCTGCTTGGGGGGGGTTGAAGACGTTTTTGGGGTGTCGCTCGGTGGTCATCTATGAGCAAGGATTCATGACTGGTTGGGTGTGGTGGAGTTTGCTGCGGGTTTGGGCTGCTGATGAGTAGGTGTGGACTGATGGTGGGGATGGATTTGGCAGGGATTTATGGTAGGTGGGGGCGTAGTGTCAGTTTTGCTACTTACTCACGGCATTTGGGAGTGCTTGGGTGTTGGTGGTAGGGTTTTGCATGTCTGAATAAAATGGAGTGATGTCCCCACCACACACAGACTAAATTTTTTTACTATGTTGTGCCTTTGTGGGGTCAGTTTCTGGACTATCGTTGGCTGTGCATGGTGGCATTGCTATAGGTGCATCCTACTATACAGTGGGGGACGGGGATACATCCTTTGTGGTTGCAATTTAGGGGCCTGCCTCTGGCAGTGTCAAGCCTGTGGGTAGTTGCCGGCTGTTTGTCTGCAGCCTGTGCCCAGGGTGTTTGGTCACCCCACCCCCCTTTTCGGGTTGAGTGTGCCTGGGTGGGATCGAGCATGTTTCACAGTTGCAGCATCAGTGGTTCTGCAAAGATGGGTGGGGGTCATTTTCCTTCACTGGTGCAATTGGAGGTTACCCTATTGGGCTTTGTGCATCTGTGGATTTCGGTGATCATTTAGTTGCCCCCCTTCCCCTTTTTTGTGCTCTTCTGGCAGGCTTAGGTGGATGCGGTGAGTTGGATCTCTGTTCCGTTACATCTTTTGTCCTTTGCCACAGCCATGCTGTTTGGGTATCTGCGGGGTCATGGGGGGAACAGTCAGCGCATCCTCCACTTTTTTCATTCCATGTTGCCCCCCCACCCCCATGATTGTCATCTCTTTTGGGTCCTTGCTGGTATGGCAGGTTTCCTGTGCATTTTGCCTGCTAGTGGGGTTTGCTCTGACAAGTTTCTGTAGTTTCCTCTAGTGGATGGTTGTGCAGGCCTCGGGCCGTGCGGGTCGGCTGCGTCCGTGCCCATTCGACCTTGTACGTGAAGCTGGCTATGGCCCGGGGAGTACTGGGTTGGGTGCCATCATGGGTGCTTTAGGAGTTTTTTTTGGACACAGGGCCAACCTTGTGGTGGATGCATTCTGAATGCATGGGTTGGGGGACTCATGGACTCGTGTAAGGGTCCTACTCATATCTTGGCGTGGTCTTTGGTGTGTTTGGTCGGCAGGGGGATCCTTTTTGTCTCCTCCTGTACTTAGGCTGTGATGTTGCCTTCGGGGTTATGGAACATTAGGTGTTGGCGTTCACGTTTTCCAGCCTTGGTGGGCTGGGGGCTTTGGTACTGGCATATGAGATGGTGTCTTGGCCTTAGTTCCGGTGGTCTGGGGTGAGCTATTTTGCTTGGATCTTTAGACTCATGGGCAGGGTCATTTTGTAGGTCTGCCTTTGTTGGCACTGGCCGGGGGTTACTGATCCTCTTGGCTTTCGTACGGGTGTATAGGGCTGTGTGTTTGGGTGTTCAGAAACTCACCATCTGGGAATTTCTGTTTCTTGTGGGCAGTCTGGTTGTGATAGGGAGGTTTGTCTGGGTTTTGGCATCTTGGATGTAGTTCAGTATTTTCATTTGGTGCCTGGGCTCTCTCCTCTTAGGCTCGGTTTCCTAAATTTGGATGGGTTCATCCAAATGGTGTGAGGGGAGCTTTTGGCCTGGCTAACACTCTAAGGCTACTTTTTCATTTCAGTTCACTCTCCTTTACGGAGGGTGCCTCTGGTGGAGGTGGCTATGGTTTTGCTCTGACCAGGTGTGAGCTGTGCCTTTTACCACAGGGATGCTGTCGGTAGCTCAATGGACCTGGGCCATGGGCCGCCGCTGCGGGCTGCTTGTTATCTTGGTTGCCCCCTTTTTTGGGGGTGTAGCATTGTTTGGAGTTGGTTGGTGTTTTCTGTCACAGTGGTGGCTATGCTTCATGGGTTGGTGGTCTGGGCTGTTGGATGCTCAGTGTTGTTTTTGGACCTCTTGTTTGGGAAGAGTTTTTTTTAGGAGACTCTGGTGTGGCGATATAGTGGACTCCTTCAGTGGTCTCTTATATGTTGGGGTTTTCCTGTTTTCCCCTTCTCCAAGATTGTGTTTTAGAGCGGAATTTCTCTGTGGCAGTGGGATTGCACGTATGTTGGGGGACCAGGAGAGTCCTTTCTTTCCTGGTTCTGGAGGTTGGGTTTACTGTATCTCTCTGGGTGGTTCCTGTGTAGTTTTGGATTGGGGTTGGTGTGTTTGGGATGGTTGGCTGCTGGGGTGTGGTGTTTATTCCTTTCTGGTTCTGCACGTGGTTGGGGGTGTTACATGGGGGGTACCTCATTCTGGTTCGTCCCTGTGTTAGTTCTTGGTATCACTGGGTATGTGTGTTTGGGTTTTGTTTTTATGTTTCAGGTTATGGACTTCCGGTGAGATTTTACCCACCTGGGTGGTCGAGTCAGGGTTTCCTTGGCCAAGTGGCCATTGTTCTTTAATGGCCTTCGGTCCGGTTACGGTCTTCATTTGCTCTGGGTTTGCTCCGTCCTGGTGCTGGATGGGTGTGAGTTACAGATGACGACTAAGTGGTGACAGAGGCCGGTAACTCTGAGGGTAGCTAGTTGGTGTGGCAGGGTGGACTGGCACCATGGAAGAAAAAAAATAATAGGGTTGCAGGGCAGACATGGGCTGTTTTCAGGGGAAGGTTGGTCACCTCCCTGTTGTAGGGCTGGGGCTTTTCCCGGCTGGACTGTTGAATGGTGTTGAAAGGGCTTCTGGGGGTGGCGGGGCACAGCAAGCTTAAGGTGTTAAGTGGCTGTGCCTTGGCGGGGTGCTTGCTGGGCGAAGCATGGGGCTTCGTGGTGATGGTACAGGATCATGGCTCTTAGGCTTGGTCTTGAGAGTCGTAGGTATGGCTGGTGGGCTAACACTTGTCACATTCAAATAGTCAGGGTGGATGGTGGCATGGACCCCAGTCAAGTAGTGTTAATAAAGTGTGGGTATTATGTGGTTAAAATCAAGTAATGACTATGTATTAGCAAGCACTAGGAGGTTTAATTGTACAGGTTATGTATTCAGTTTCAGTTGATAATATATTGAATACATTTCATTAAGTATTGTTTTATCTTGGTAATAAATGCTGTGGCCTTTTCAACCCATCCAATGTGTCGGTGTGCGTTTAAAGGGGGAAAATGGGGAAACAGGTGGATGATTGACGATGTCATGACATGAATTTTTCAGGTTATTAACTTCTGTTTAGAATGGAACCACATGTTCTCAGTGAAGAAATTCATAGAACATGCTGTTGCTATTGTACTCACATGGTTAATATCCTATATAATAAAACTCTACCGCTGTTTGTCAGAAGCCGTCATGCGCAGTACAGTTGGCTGCGCTTGCTGCAGTCATGTGCAGTAGAGAATTCCCACGCCGCGGCTGGTAACGGAGCAGGTCACTCTGAATTCCGACTGTAGTTGGAGCGGCCTGCTCCGTTATCAGCCGCGGCGCGGGCAGCTTCTACTGCTCATGACTGCACCGTGGCTGTTACTGGGTTGTACTGTGGTCGTACTGTGGCCCGTGTACACAGGCTCTACAACTAGTAAGACATAATATATATCATATATTAAAGCAGAACTTTCACCCGATATAAAGTCACCCTGCAATAATTAGGCAGGTAGCGACTAGCTGTATAATATATACGTTACCTGTGAAATGTAGCGGATTGTACAGAAATCCTTTATTGTAGGAGACCGGAAGCCAGACATCAGTGCAGACATCTTGTCTGCGTGCCTGCCCAGTCAGTCCCGGTCTCCATAGAGAAGCACTGCAGCGTGCCACGAGGTAACCGGAAGGACCGATGGCGCAGGCGCGGACTGCACTAACCTGCCCGTCAGTCTCCTACAATAAAGGATTTCTTTATAATCCGCTACATTTCAGAGGTAACATATCTATTATAAAGCTATTTGCTACCTGCTTAATTATTGCTGGGCAACTTTATAGCGGGCGAAAGTTCCCTATACAACTTTACCTGATTGCCATCCTCATATAGCGATAAGCTTTAATCGCTGTTGTTTTATTTGTATATTTTTTTATAAAATGCACGCACTTACAAAATTTACATTATTAAAATTAAGCCGTGGCCTGACTTCAGGACAGACTGCGGTTACACCTCTGCACCACAACCTGTCAATCTTCTGTCCCCTCCCCAAGTACTGTCGCGTTCCAGCCTCGCCGATGACGGAGGATTTCTCCATGTAAGATGGTTGGAACGTGACAAGACTTGGGGACGAACTGAAGACGATGGACGGACCGTGGTGCAGAGGTGTAACCGCAGTCTGTCTGGAAGTCATGGTCACGGCTCGTTTTTAATAATGTAAATTTCACTGCAGAATGCGTTTTATATAAAAAAAAACATTGATTAAAGCTTATGGCTAAATGAGGATGGCAATAAGGTAAACTTGTACAGGGTGATAATTCCCTTTTAACTAAAATAGGCAGACGTGCTGAGGGAAGAAATATATAAAACACTTTTATTGAATGACAACATTAAGGGTTAATATTAAAATATCACAATGTCTGCACTCAGTGAACTCATGACGTTCCAAGTTTGGTGATCACACACCGTTCTAAGAGAAATAGATGTTATTACCTTTCTGATTATTTTTTTCTGATTTACATCATAAGCCTTAAATTATTAATATTAGAGTCCAGATACTGTCCACCTCCACACTCTGTCCCCACTGTCCAGCTCCACACACTGTCCACCTCCATACCCTGTCCCCATTGTCCACCTTCACATCCTGTCCACCTCCACACTCTGTCCTCACTGTCCATCTCCACACTCTGTCCCCCTCCACACTCTGTCCTCACTGTCCATCTCCACACTCTGTCCACCTACACACCCTGTCCCCATTGTCCACCTCCATACCCTGTCCCCACTGTCCACCTCCACACTCTGTTCCCATTGTCCACCTCCACACACTGCCACCTTCATACCCTGTCCCCATTGTCCACCTCCATACCCTGTCCCCACTGTCCACCTCCACACTCTGTTCCCATTGTCCACCTCCACACACTGCCACCTTCATACCCTGTCCCCATTGTCCACCTCCACGCACTGTCCACCTCCATACCCTGTCCCCATTGTCCACCTCCACACTCTGTCCTCATTGTCCACCTCCACACCCTGCCCCCACTGTCCACCTCCACACACTGTCCACCTCCACACTCTGTCCCCAATGTCCACCTCCACGCACTGTCCACCTCCATACCCTGTCCCCATTGTCCACCTCCACACTCTGTCCCCATTGTCCACCTCCACACACTGTCCCCACTGTCCACCTCCACACACTGTCCCCACTGTCCACCTCCACACCCTGTCCCCAATGTCCACCTCCACACACTGTCCACCTCCATACCCTGTCCCCAATGTCCACCTCCACATCCTGTCCACCTCCACACACTGTCCACCTCCACACCCTGTCCCCACTGTCCACCTCCACACACTGTCCACCTCCACACCCTGTCCCCAATGTCCACCTCCACATCCTGTCCACCTCCACACTGTCCTCATTGTCCACCTCCACACACTGTCCACCTCCACACCCTGTCCCCACTCTCCACCTCCACACCCTGCCCCCACTGTCCACCTCCACACACTGTCCACCTCCACACTCTGCCCCCACTGTCCACCTCCACACACTGTCCACCTCCACACCCTGTCCCACTCTCCACCTCCACACACTGTCCACCTCCACACCCTGTCCCCACTCTCCACCTCCACACACTGTCCACCTCCACACCCTGTCCCCACTCTCCACCTCCACACAGTCCACCTCCACACCCTGTCCCCATTGTCCACCTCACGCACTGTCCACCTCCATACCCTGTCCCCATTGTCCACCTCCACACTCTGTCCCCATTGTCCACCTCCACACAGTCCACCTCCACACTCTGTCCCCATTGTCCACTCCACGCACTGTCCCCATTGTCCACCTCCACGCACTGTCCACCTCCATACCCTGTCCCCACTGTCCACCTCCACACTCTGTCCTCATTGTCCACCTCCACACCTTGCCCCCACTGTCCACCTCCACACACTGCCACCTCCATACCCTGTCCCCACTGTCCACCTCCACACTCTGTCCCCATTGTCCACCTCCACACCCTGTCCCCACTGTCCACCTCCACACACTGTCCACCTCCACACACTGTCCCCAATGTCCACCTCCACACACTGTCCACCTCCACACACTGTCGCCATTGTCCACCTCCACACACTGCCACCTCCATGCTCTGTCCCTACTGTCCACCTCCACAAACTGCCACCTCCATGGGGGAGGCAGTGTGTGTGTGTGTGTGGGGGGGCAGTGTGTGTGTGTGTGTGGGGGGGGGGAGGGGAGGGCAGTGTGTGTGTGTGGGGGGGGGAGTGCAGTGTGTGTGTGTGTGTGGGGGAGGCAGTGTGTGTGTGTGTGGGGGGAGGCAGTGTGTGTGTGGGGGGAGGGGGGGCATGTGTGTGGGGGAGGTAGTGTGTGTGTGGGGGGGGGCAGTGGTGTGTGGGGGGGGCAGTGTGTGTGTGTTTGTGTGGGGGGCAGTGGTGTGCATGTGTGTGTGTGGGGGGCAGTGTTGGGGCAGTGTGTGTGTGGGGGCAGTGTGGTGTGGTGGGGGGAAGTGTGGGTGGGGGGCAGTGTGTGTGTGTGAGTTGTTGGGGGCGTTGCTGTGTGCTGTGTGGGGGTGGGCAGTGTGTGTGGGGGGGAAGTGTGTGTGTGTGGGGGGGGGGGCAGTGTGTGGGGGGGGCAGTGTGTGTGTGGGGGGGCAGTGTGTGTGTGGGGGGGCAGTGTGTGTGGGGGCTGTGTGTGTGTGTGTGCTGTGTGTGTGGGGAGGCAGTGTGGTGGGGGGTGTGTGTGTGAGTGTGGAGGGGGCAGTGTGTGTGTGGGGGGGCAGTGTGTTTGTGTGGGGGGGGTAGTGTGTGTTTGGGGGGGAAGTGTGGGAAGGGTAGTGTGTGGGGGGGGGGCAGTGTGTGTGTGTGTGGGGAAGTGTGTGTGGGGGGGGCAGTGTGTGGTGGGGGCAGTGTGTGTGTGTGTGGGGGGTAGTGTGTGTTTGGGGGGGAAGTGTGTGTGTGGGGGGCAGTGTGTGTGTGGGGGGGCAGTGTGTGTGTGTGTGGGGATGCAGTGTGTGTGGTGGGGGGGAAGTGTGTGTGTGTGGGGAAGTGTGTGTGTATGTGGGGGGGCAGTGTGTGGGGGGGGAAGTGTGGTGTGTGTGTGGGGGGAAGTGTGTGTGTGTGGAGGGGGGCAGTGTGGTGGTGTGGGGGGGGCAGTGTGTTTGTGTGGGGGGTTGGTGTGTGTTTGGGGGGGAAGTGTGGGAAGGGTAGTGTGTGGGGGGGGGGCAGTGGGGGTGTGTGTGGGGGAGGCAGTGTGTGTGTGTGGGGAAGTGTGTGTGGGGGGGCAGTGTGTGGGGGGGCAGTGTGTGTGTGTGTGGGGGGGGTAGTGTGGGTGTTTGGGGGGGGAAGTGTGTGTGTGGGGTGCAGTGTGTGTGTGGGGGGGCAGTGTGTGTGTGTGTGTGGGGATGCAGTGTGTGTGTGGGGGGGAAGTGTGTGTGTGGGGAAGTGTGTGTGTATGTGGGGGGGCAGTGTGTGGGGGGGGAAGTGTGTGTGTGTGTTGGGGGAAGTGTGTGTGTGGGGGGAAGTGTGTGTGTGTGGGGGGGCAGTGTGTGTGGGGGGGCAGTGTGTGTGTGTGTGTGTGGGGTAGTGTGTGTTTGGGGGGGAAGTGTGTGTGTGGGGGAGCAGTGTGTGTGGGGGGGCGTGTGTGTGTGTGTGTGTGTGTGGGGAGGCAGTGTGTGTGTGGGGGGGGCAGTGTGTGTGGGGGGGCAGTGTGTGTGTGTGGGGGGAAGTATGTGTGCGGGGGGGCAGTGTGTGTGTGGGGGCAGTTTGTGTGTTTGTGTGGGGGGCACACACACACACACTGCCCCCCCCCACACACACACACTGCCTCCCCCACACACACACACTTCCCCACACACACACACACACACACACACTGCCCCCCCACACACACACACTGCCCCCCCACACAAACTGCCCCCTCCACACACACACTGCCCCCCCCACACACACTGCCCCCCCACACACACACTGCCTTCCCCCCCACACACACACACACTCTTCCCCCCACACACACACACACACACACACTTCCCCACACACACACACACACACTTCCCCACACACACACACTGCCCCCACACACACACACACTGCCTCCCCACACACACACACACACACTTCCCCCCACACACACACACACACTTCCCCCACACACACACACACACACACACTTCCCCCCCCACACACACACACACTGCCTTCCCCCCCCACACACACACACTCTTCCCCCCACACACACACACACACACTCTTCCCCCCCCACACACACACACACACACACTCTTCCCCCACACACACACACTGCCCCCACACACACACACTGCCCCCCCCACACACACACACACACACCTGCCCCCACACACACACACACACACACACACACACTGTCCTCTACAGTGTTCACCTGTCTGAATCGGCCCCCATGCGTTGGGGCTGAGTGCTGGTGAGGAGATGGTGGTCCACGTAACATGGTGGCAGACAGCTGTGCTCTCAGGTGCATGATAATAATAATAATAAAATCCTTTATTTATATAGCGCACACAGATTCCGCAGCGCTTTTGCGCCTATTTACATTGCCCAATGTCCTCCTCATCATCATGCTTCCCCCTGCATGATGACATCCTGTCCATGGTGCCCAGACCAGAAGGTCATGGTCACATCCGCAGTCAGAACTAGTTTCCCTTCATCGAGTCTTATTACAGTCAATGTAGAGAAGATGAATGAGATGGAAAGCAAGCAAGTTGTGAGTGGGGGGGGGGGCACGGGGTCCAGGCTTTCTGGCAGGACCCCCCAACCTGGGGACGCTACTGGGAAAGACTGATCCATGATGGGGGCCGATATTACACGCACCTTACTCTGTATCTTCACATGCGTCACTTTATACGTCCCATCTCTTGGCTCCGTGGTCAGGATTGAGATGACAAAGTCTCCGGGATTGCTGCGACTCTCTCGCACCAGAAAGGTCCAAGGCTCTGCCTTTTCCTGAAGCAATCTCTCAGCATCCGACCCCGAAAGGTACCCATGATACCAGCTGTGGGGAGATACCAGCTATACTGAGATATGTGTTATCAATATACAGTAATATACTTCTTATATTCCTTATACAAGCTCCTATAAACCCTCCTACTGCTCCATACAACTCCTCTCTATATCTCCTCATATTGCTTCTTATAACACCTACCTATAACTCCTCCAATTGGTCCATATAACTCCTCCATATATCTCCTCCAATTGGTCCATATAACTCCTCCCTATAACTCCTCCTATTGTTCCATATAACTTCTCCATATATCTCCTCCAATTGTCCATAAAACTCCTCCAATTGGTCCATATAACTCCTCCCTCTAACTCCTCCAATTGGTCCATATAACTCCTCCCTGTAACTCCTCCTACTGTACCATATAACTCCTCCTATAACTCCTCCTACTGTACCATATAACTCCTCTCCATATCTCCTCATATTGTTTCTTATAAGACCTCCCTATAACTCCTCCAATTGGTCCATATAACTCCTCCTATAACTCCTCCAATTGGTCCATATAACTCCTCCATATATCTCCTCCAATTGGTCCATATAACTCCTCCCTATAACTCCTCCAATTGGTCCATAAAACTCCTCCCTATATCTCCTCCAATTGGTCCATATAAATCCTCCCTATAACTCCTCCTACTGTACCATATAACTCATCCCTATAACTATTCCTACTGTACCATGTAAAACAACAAATTGTACCGGCGCCAAGGTAACTATCTAAGACCATATAAAACCTCTGATTGTTCTATATAACTCCTCCCTGTAACTCCTCCTATTGGTCTATATAAATCCTCCTGTAACTCCTCCTCCTGTACCATATAACTCCTCCCTATAACTCCTCCTATTGTTCTATATAATGCCTCCCTATCACTCCCACTACTATGTGCCATGTAACGTCTCCATATAACTATAACTATCTATAGTACATACACATACCAATCTAGTACAAATCTATAGTACATTTGCATACCAAATCTAATACAGACCAATAGTACATAACCATACTATAGTACATACACGCACCAAATCTAGTACCAAATCTAGTACAAAACTATAGTACAAATGCATACCAAATCTAATACAGACCAATAGTACATAACCATACTATAGTACATACATGCACCAAATCTAGTACAGATCTATAGTACATACACACACTAAATCTAGTACAGACCTATAGTACATACACACGCCAAATCTAGTACAGACCTATAGTACATATACACACCAAATCTAGTACAGACACATACAAAATATAGTACTGATCTATAGTACATACGCACACCAAATCTAGTACAGATCTATAGTACATACACACACCAAATCTAGTACAGACCTATAGTACATATACAGACCTATACTACATACACACGCCAAATCTAGTACAGACCTATAGAACACATACACACCAAATCTAGTACAGACCTATAGTACATACACATACAAATATAGTACTGATCTATAGTACATACGCACACCAAATCTAGTACAGACCTATAGTACATATACACACCAAATCTAGTACAGACCTATAGTACATACGCATACAAAATATAGTACTGATCTATAGTACATACGCACACCAAATCTAGTAAAGAACTATAGTACATGTCATACGCATCCCAAATCTAGTACAGATCTATAGTACATATACATACCAAATCTAGTACAGATCTATAATACATACACATACCAAATCTAGTACAGATCTATAGTACATACACATACCAAATCTAGTACAGAACTATAGTACAAACACACACCAAATCTAGTACAGAACTATAGTACATTACACACACCAAATCTAGTACAGACCTATAGTGCATACACATACCAAATCTAGTACAGACCTATAGTACATATACATTACCGAATCTAGTACAGATCTATAGTACATACACACACCAAATCTAGTACAGACCTATAGTACATACACATACCAAATCTAGTACAGATCTATAGTGCATACACATACCAAATCTAGTACAGAACTATAGTACATACACATACCAAATCTAGTACAGACCCATAGTATATACGCATACAAAATATAGTACAGATCTATAGTACATACGCACACCAAATCTAGTAAAGAACTATAGTACATGTCATACGCATCCCAAATCTAGTACAGATCTATAGTACATACAAATACCAAATCTAGTACAGATCTATAGTACATATACACACACCAAATCTAGTACTTACCTATAGTGCATATACATACCACATATAATACAGATCTGTAGTACATATCCATACCAAATCTAGTACAGACCTATACTACATACATACAAACCAAATCTAGTACAGATCTATAGTACATATACACACCAAATCTAGTACAGGCCTATAGTACATATACACATACCAAATCTAGTACAGACCTATAGTACATATACATACCAAATCTAGTACAGATCTATAGTATATATACATACCAAATCTAGTATAGATCTATAGTACATATACACACCAAATCTAGTACAGATCTATAGTACATACACGCACCAAATCTAGTACAGATCTATAGCACATACACACACCAAATCTAGTACAGATCTATAGTACATATACACACCAAATCTAGTACAGACCTATAGTACATATACACACCAAATCTAGTACAGATCTATAGTACATATACAGACCTATAGTACATATACACACCAAATCTAGTACAGATCTATAGTACATATACACATACAAAATCTAGTACAGCTCTATAGTACATACACACACCAAATCTAGTACAGAGCTATAGTACATACACACACCAAATCTAGTACAGCCCTATAGTACATATACACACCCTAATCTACAGTACAGATCTATAGTACATACACACACCAAATCTAGTACAGATCTATAGTACATACACATACCAAATCTAGTACAGATCTATAGTACATATACAGACCTATAGTGCATACACACACCAAATCTAGTACAGACCTATAGTACATACACAATAGTCAGCTAGATACAAATACTAGTAAGACTATAGTACATATACATACCAAATCTAGTACAGATCTATAGTACATATACATCACCAAATCTAGTAAGATCTATAGTACATACACATACCAAAATCTAGTAGAGATCTATAGTACATACACAACCAAATCTAGTACAGATCTATAGTACATACACATACCAAATCTATAGTACTATAGTACATTCGTACAATCAAATCTAACATACAAATCTAGTACAGACTAAAGTACATACACATACCAAATCTAGTACAGATCTATAGTACAATACACATACAAATCTAGTACAGACCTATAGTACATACATAATACCAAATCTAGTACAGATCTATAGTACATACACATACCAAATCTAGTACAGACCTATAGTACATACACATACCAAATCTAGCTACAGATCTATAGTACATACACATACCAAATCTAGTACAGATCTAAGTACATACACATACAAATCTAGTACAGATCTATAGTACACATACCAAATCTAGTACAGATCTATAGTACATACACATACCAAATCTAGTACAGATCTATAGTACATATACACCACCAAATCTAGTACAGATCTATAGTACATATACACACCAAATCTAGTACAGATCTATAGTACATATACACACCAAATCTAGTACAGATCTATAGTACATAACACAACCAAATCTAGTACAGACCTATAGTACATATACACACCAAATCTAGTACAGATCTATAGTACATACACAACCAAATCTAGTACAGATCTATAGTACATATACACACCAAATCTAGTACAAGACCTATAGTACATACATACCAATCTAGTACAGATCTATGTACATATACACACAAATCTAGTACAGGACCTATATAATTACAGATCTAAGTAACAGACCTATAGTACATAATACAGACTATAGTACATATACATACCAATCTAGTACAGATTATAGTACATACAACACAGCCAAATCTAGTACAGATCTATAGTACATATACAACAAATCTAGTACAGATCTATAGTACATACACAACCAATCTAGTACAGATCTATAGTACATATACACACCAAATCTAGTACAGACTCTATAGTACATACACATACCAAATCTAGTACAGATCTATAGTACATACACACACCAAATCTAGTACAGACCTATAGTACATACCACATACACTATACAACACTCTAGTACATACATCAATCTAATACAGTCTATTACATACACACACCAAATCTAGTACAGACCTATTAGTACATACACATACCAAATCTAGTACAGACTATAGTACATACACATACCAAATCTAGTACAGACCTATAGTACATACACATACCAAATCTAGTACAGACTATAGTATACACTACTATAACTAGTACATATACCATTCTAGTCATCTAGTACATACACATACCAAATCTAGTACAGATCTATAGTACATACACATACCAAATCTAGTACAGATCTAATAGTACATATCACTACAAAATCTAGTACAGATCTCTATAGACATACACATACCAAATCTAGTACAGATCTATAGTACATACACATACCAAATCTAGTACAGATCTATAGTACATACACATACCAAATCTAGTACAGACCTATAGTACATACACATACCAAATCTACAGATCTATAGTACATACACACACCAAATCTAGTACAGATCTATAGTACATACACGCACACCAAATCTTAGTACAGACCTATAGTACATACACATACCAAATCTAGTACAGATCTATAGTACATACACATACCAAATCTAGTACAGACCTATAGTACATACACATACCAAATCTAGTACAGATCTATAGTACATACACACACCAAATCTAGTACAGATCTATAGTAATACACATACCAATCTAGTACAGATCTATAGTACATACACACACCAAATCTAGTATAGATCTATAGTACATACACATACCAAATCTAGTACAGATCTATAGTACATATCCATACCAAATCTAGTACAGATCTATAGTACATACACATACCAAATCTAGTACAGATCTATAGTACATATACACACCAAATCTAGTACAGACCTATAGTACATACACATACCAAATCTAATACAGATCTATAGTACATACACGCACACCAAATCTAGTACAGACCTATAGTACATACACATACCAAATCTAGTACAGATCTATAGTACATACACATACCAAATCTAGTACAGACCTATAGTACATACACATACCAAATCTAGTACAGACCTATAGTACATACACATACCAAATCTAGTACAGATCTATAGTACATACACATACCAAATCTAGTACAGATCTATAGTACATACACATACCAAATCTAGTACAGATCTATAGTACATACACATACCAAATCTAGTACAGATCTATAGTACATATCCATACCAAATCTAGTACAGATCTATAGTACATACACATACCAAATCTAGTACAGATCTATAGTACATACACATACCAAATCTAGTACAGATCTATAGTACATACACATACCAAATCTAGTACAGACCTATAGTACATACACATACCAAATCTAGTACAGATCTATAGTACATACACACACCAAATCTAGTACAGATCTATAGTACATACACATACCAAATCTAGTACAGATCTATAGTACATACACACACCAAATCTAGTATAGATCTATAGTACATACACATACCAAATCTAGTACAGATCTATAGTACATATACACATACCAAATCTAGTACAGATCTATAGTACATACACATACCAAATCTAGTACAGATCTATAGTACATATACACACCAAATCTAGTACAGATCTATAGTACATACACGCACACCAAATCTAGTACAGCCCTATAGTACATATACACATACCAAATCTAGTACTGATCTATAGTACATATACACACCAAATCTAGTATAGATCTATAATACATATACACACCAAATCTAGTACAGACCTATAGTACATACACACACCAAATCTAGTACAGATCTATAGTACATACACACACCAAATCTAGTACAGACCTATAGTACATACACACACCAAATCTAGTACAGACCTATAGTACATACACACACCAATCTAGTACAGATCTATAGTACATATACACACCAAATCTATTACAGATCTATAGTACATACACACGCCAAATCTAGTACAGATCTATAGTACATATACACATACCAAATCTAGTACAGATCTATAGCAGGGCTCAAAATTTCAAGTCCTGAGCTACTAGCCAGGCCTGTAAAGTTACTCGCCACCAGTTTCCACTCCTAGCCCCACCCATA
>JBBDGT010000407.1:337826-388938 GCA_037306005.1 Rhinophrynus dorsalis | reverse complement strand
ATCTAGTACAGAACTATAGTACATACACATACCAAATCTAGTACAGACCCATAGTATATACGCATACAAAATATAGTACAGATCTATAGTACATACGCACACCAAATCTAGTAAAGAACTATAGTACATGTCATACGCATCCCAAATCTAGTACAGATCTATAGTACATACAAATACCAAATCTAGTACAGATCTATAGTACATATACACACACCAAATCTAGTACTTACCTATAGTGCATATACATACCACATATAATACAGATCTGTAGTACATATCCATACCAAATCTAGTACAGACCTATACTACATACATACAAACCAAATCTAGTACAGATCTATAGTACATATACACACCAAATCTAGTACAGGCCTATAGTACATATACACATACCAAATCTAGTACAGACCTATAGTACATATACATACCAAATCTAGTACAGATCTATAGTATATATACATACCAAATCTAGTATAGATCTATAGTACATATACACACCAAATCTAGTACAGATCTATAGTACATACACGCACCAAATCTAGTACAGATCTATAGCACATACACACACCAAATCTAGTACAGATCTATAGTACATATACACACCAAATCTAGTACAGACCTATAGTACATATACACACCAAATCTAGTACAGATCTATAGTACATATACAGACCTATAGTACATATACACACCAAATCTAGTACAGATCTATAGTACATATACACATACAAAATCTAGTACAGCTCTATAGTACATACACACACCAAATCTAGTACAGAGCTATAGTACATACACACACCAAATCTAGTACAGCCCTATAGTACATATACACACCTAATCTAGTACAGATCTATAGTACATACACACACCAAATCTAGTACAGATCTATAGTACATACACATACCAAATCTAGTACAGATCTATAGTACATATACAGACCTATAGTGCATACACACACCAAATCTAGTACAGACCTATAGTACATACACATACCAAATCTAGTACAGATCTATAGTACATATACATACCAAATCTAGTACAGACCTATAGTACATATACATACCAAATCTAGTACAGATCTATAGTACATATACACACCAAATCTAGTATAGATCTATAGTACATACACATACCAAATCTAGTAGAGATCTATAGTACATACACACACCAAATCTAGTACAGACCTATAGTACATATACATACCAAATCTAGTAGAGATCTATAGTACAAACACATACAAAATCTAGTACAGACCTAAAGTACATACACATACCAAATCTAGTACAGATCTATAGTACATACACATACCAAATCTAGTACAGACCTATAGTACATACATATATCAAATCTACTACAGATCTATAGTACATACACACACCAAATCTAGTACAGACCTATAGTACATACACATACCAAATCTAGTACAGACCTATAGTACAAACACATACCAAATCTAGTACAGATCTATAGTACATACACATACCAAATCTTGTACAGATCTACAGTACATACACACACCAAATCTAGTATAGATCTATAGTACATACACATACCAAATCTAGTACAGATCTATAGTACATACACACACCAAATCTAGTACAGATCTATAGTACATATACACACCAAATCTAGTACAGACCTATAGTACATATACACACCAAATCTAGTACAGATCTATAGTACATACACATACCAAATCTAGTACAGATCTATAGTACATATACACACCAAATCTAGTACAGACCTATAGTACACACATACCAAATCTAGTACAGATCTATAGTACATATACACACCAAATCTAGTACAAACCTATAGTACATACATACCAAATCTAGTACAGATCTATAGTACATATACACACCAAATCTAATACAGATTTATATAACATACACATTTCAAACCTAGTTCAGACCTATAGTACATATACAGACCTATAGTACATATACATACCAAATCTAGTACAGATTTATAATACATATACACAGCAAATCTAGTACAGATCTATAGTACATATACATACCAAATCTAGTACAGATCTATAGTACATACACACACCAAATCTAGTACAGCCCTATAGTACATATACACACCAAATCTAGTACAGATCTATAGTACATACACACACCAAATCTAGTACAGATCTATAGTACATACACATACCAAATCTAGTACAGATCTATAGTACATACACACACCAAATCTAGTACAGATCTATAGTACATACACATACCAAATCTAGTACAGATCTATAGTACATACACACACACCAAATCTAGTACAGATCTATAGTATATACACACACACCAAATCTAGTACAGACCTATAGTACATACACATACCAAATCTAGTACAGACCTATAGTACATACACATACCAAATCTAATACAGATCTATAGTACATACACATACCAAATCTAGTACAGACCTATAGTACATACACATACCAAATCTAATACAGATCTATAGTACATACACATACCAAATCTAGTACAGACCTATAGTACATACACATACCAAATCTAATACAGATCTATAGTACATACACGCACACCAAATCTAGTACAGACCTATAGTACATACACATACCAAATCTAGTACAGATCTATAGTACATACACAAACCAAATCTAGTACAGATCTATAGTACATACACAAACCAAATCTAGTACAGATCTATAGTACATACACACACCAAATCTAGTACAGATCTATAGTACATATACACACCAAATCTAGTACAGATCTATAGTACATACATATACCAAATCTAGTACAGATCTATAGTACATACACATACCAAATCTAGTACAGACCTATAGTACATACACATACCAAATCTAATACAGATCTATAGTACATACACATACCAAATCTAGTACAGACCTATAGTACATACACATACCAAATCTAATACAGATCTATAGTACATACACATACCAAATCTAGTACAGATCTATAGTACATACACATACCAAATCTAATACAGATCTATAGTACATACACGCACACCAAATCTAGTACAGACCTATAGTACATACACATACCAAATCTAGTACAGATCTATAGTACATACACATACCAAATCTAGTATAGATCTATAGTACATATACACACCAAATCTAGTACAGACCTATAGTACATACACATACCAAATCTAATACAGATCTATAGTACATACACGCACACCAAATCTAGTACAGACCTATAGTACATACACATACCAAATCTAGTACAGATCTATAGTACATACACATACCAAATCTAGTACAGACCTATAGTACATACACATACCAAATCTAGTACAGACCTATAGTACATACACATACCAAATCTAGTACAGATCTATAGTACATACACATACCAAATCTAGTACAGATCTATAGTACATACACATACCAAATCTAGTACAGATCTATAGTACATACACATACCAAATCTAGTACAGATCTATAGTACATATCCATACCAAATCTAGTACAGATCTATAGTACATACACATACCAAATCTAGTACAGATCTATAGTACATACACATACCAAATCTAGTACAGATCTATAGTACATACACACACCAAATCTAGTATAGATCTATAGTACATACACATACCAAATCTAGTACAGATCTATAGTACATATACACATACCAAATCTAGTACAGATCTATAGTACATACACATACCAAATCTAGTACAGATCTATAGTACATATACACACCAAATCTAGTACAGATCTATAGTACATACACGCACACCAAATCTAGTACAGCCCTATAGTACATATACACATACCAAATCTAGTACAGATCTATAGTACATATACACACCAAATCTAGTATAGATCTATAATACATATACACACCAAATCTAGTACAGACCTATAGTACATACACACACCAAATCTAGTACAGATCTATAGCACATACACACACCAAATCTAGTACAGACCTATAGTACATACACACACCAAATCTAGTACAGACCTATAGTACATACACACACCAAATCTAGTACAGATCTATAGTACATATACACATACCAAATCTAGTACAGATCTATAGCAGGGCTCAAAATTTCAAGTCCTGAGCTACTAGCCAGGCCTGTAAAGTTACTCGCCACCAGTTTCCACTCCTAGCCCCACCCATAGCCCCGCCTTTAACTCCACCCATGTCCCCGCCTTTAACTCCACCCATATCAGGTTCTTCTTTCTCCCCTTTGCGCCTCTCTTTCTCCCCCATGTGCCTCTTTCTCCCCCATGTACTTCTCCTTTCTCCCCCATGTACTTCTTCTTTCTCCCCCCCATGTACTTCTTTCTCCCCCATATGTACTTTCTCCCCTTTGCGCCTCTCTTTCTCCCCTTTGCGCCTCTCTTTCTCCCCCATGTGCCTCTATCTCCCCCATGTACTTCTCCTTTCTCCCCCATGTACTTCCTCTTTCTCCCCCTTGTGCCTCTCTTTCTCCCCCATGTACTTCTTCTTTCTACCCCATGTACTTCTTCTTTCTCCCCCTTGCCCCTCTCTTTCTCCCCCTTGTACTTCTGTCTCCCCTTTGTGCCTCTTTTTCTCCCCCATGTACTTCTTTCTGCCCCATGTGCCTCTTCTTTCTCCCCCATGTATCTCCCTTTCTCCCCATGTACTTTCTCCCCCATGTGTCTCTTTCTCCTCCCTTGTACTTTCTCCCCCATGTGTCTCTTTCTCCTCCCTTGTACTTTCTCCCCCATGTGTCTCTTTCTCTTCCCTTGTACTTTCTCCCCCATGTGTCTCTTTCTCCTCCCTTGTACTTTCTCCCCCATGTGTCTCTTTCTCCTACCTTGTACTTCTCTCTCCCCCCTTGTGCCTCTTTCTCCTCCCTTGTACTTCTTTCTCCCCCATGTGCCTCTTTCTCCTTCCTTGTACTTCTTTCTCCCCCCATGTGTCTCTTTCTCCTCCCTTGTACTTCTTTCTCCCCCCATGTGTCTCTTTCTCCTCCCTTGTACTTCTTTCTCCCCCCATGTGTCTCTTTCTCCTACCTTGTACTTCTTTCTGCCCCATGTGTCTCTTTCTCCTCCCTTGTACTTCTTTCTCCCCCATGTGTCTCTTTCTCCTCCCTTGTACTTCTTTCTCCCCTATGTGTCTCTTTCCCCTCCCTTGTACTTCTTTCTCCCCCATGTGTCTCTTTCTCCTCCCTTGTACTTCTTTCTCCCCCCATGTGTCTCTTTCTCCTCCCTTGTACTTCTTTCTCCCCCCATGTGTCTCTTTCTCCTCCATTGTACTTCTTTCTCCCCCATGTGTCTCTTTCTCCTCCCTTGTACTTCTTTCTCCCCCATGTGTCTCTTTCTCCTCCCATGTACTTCTTTCTCCCCCCATGTGTCTCTTTCTCCTCCCTTGTACTTCTTTCTCCCCCATGTGTCTCTTTCTCCTCCCTTGTACTTCTTTTTCCCCCCATGTGTCTCTTTCTCCTCCCTTGTACTTCTTTCTCCCCCATGTGTCTCTTTCTCCTCCCTTGTACTTCTTTCTCCCCCCTGTGTCTCTTTCTCCTCCCTTGTACTTCTTTCTCCCCCCTGTGTCTCTTTCTCCTCCCTTGTACTTCTTTCTCCCCCATGTGTCTCTTTCTCCTACCTTGTACTTCTTTCTCCCCCCTGTGTCTCTTTCTCCTCCCTTGTACTTCTTTCTCCCCCCTGTGTCTCTTTCTCCTCCCTTGTACTTCTTTCTCCCCCATGTGTCTCTTTCTCCTCCATTGTACTTCTTTCTCCCCCATGTGTCTCTTTCTCCTCCCTTGTACTTCTTTCTCCCCCATGTGTCTCTTTCTCCTCCCATGTACTTCTTTCTCCCCCCATGTGTCTCTTTCTCCTCCCTTGTACTTCTTTCTCCCCCATGTGTCTCTTTCTCCTCCCTTGTACTTCTTTTTCCCCCCATGTGTCTCTTTCTCCTCCCTTGTACTTCTTTCTCCCCCATGTGTCTCTTTCTCCTCCCTTGTACTTCTTTCTCCCCCATGTGCCTCTTTCTCCTCCCTTGTACTTCTTTCTCCCCCATGTGTCTCTTTCTCCTCCCTTGTACTTCTTTCTCCCCCATGTGTCTCTTTCTCCCCCATGTGTCTCTTTCTCCTCCCTTGTACTTCTTTCTCCCCCATGTGTCTCTTTCTCCTACCTTGTACTTCTTTCTCCCCCATGTGTCTCTTTCTCCTCCCTTGTACTTCTTTCTCCCCCATGTGTCTCTTTCCCCTCCCTTGTACTTCTTTCTCCCCCATGTGTCTCTTTCTCCTCCCATGTACTTCTTTCTCCCCCATGTGTCTCTTTCCCCTCCCTTGTACTTCTTTCTCCCCCATGTGTCTCTTTCTCCTCCCTTGTACTTTCTCCCCCATGTGTCTCTTTCTCCTACCTTGTACTTCTTTCTCCCCCATGTGTCTCTTTCTCCTCCCATGTACTTCTTTCTCCCCCATGTGTCTCTTTCTCCTCCCTTGTACTTCTTTTTCCCCCCATGTGTCTCTTTCTCCTCCCTTGTACTTCTTTCTCCCCCATGTGCCTCTTTCTCCTCCCTTGTACTTCTTTCTCCCCCATGTGTCTCTTTCTCCTACCATGTACTTCTTTCTCCCCCATGTGCCTCTTTCTCCTCCCTTGTACTTCTTTCTCCCCCATGTGTCTCTTTCTCCTCCCTTGTACTTCTTTCTCCCCCATGTGTCTCTTTCTCCCCCATGTGTCTCTTTCTCCTCCCTTGTACTTCTTTCTCCCCCATGTGTCTCTTTCTCCTACCTTGTACTTCTTTCTCCCCCATGTGTCTCTTTCTCCTCCCTTGTACTTCTTTCTCCCCCATGTGTCTCTTTCTCCTCCCTTGTACTTCTTTCTCCCCCATGTGTCTCTTTCTCCTACCATGTACTTCTTTCTCCCCCATGTGTCTCTTTCTCCTACCTTGTACTTCTTTCTCCCCCATGTGCCTCTTTCTCCTCCCATGTACTTCTTTCTCCCCCATGTGTCTCTTTCTCCTACCTTGTACTTCTTTCTCCCCCATGTGTCTCTTTCTCCTCCCTTGTACTTCTTTCTCCCCCATGTGTCTCTTTCTCCTCCCTTGTACTTCTTTCTCCCCCCTGTGTCTCTTTCTCCTCCCTTGTACTTCTTTCTCCCCCATGTGTCTCTTTCTCCTACCTTGTACTTCTTTCTCCCCCATGTGTCTCTTTCCCCTCCCTTGTACTTCTTTCTCCCCCATGTGCCTCTTTCTCCTCCCTTGTACTTCTTTCTCCCCCATGTGTCTCTTTCTCCTACCTTGTACTTCTTTCTCCCCCTTGTGTCTCTTTCTCCTCCCTTGTACTTCTTTCTCCCCCATGTGTCTCTTTCTCCTCCCTTGTACTTCTTTCTCCCCCCTGTGTCTCTTTCTCCTCCCTTGTACTTCTTTCTCCCCCATGTGTCTCTTTCTCCTACCTTGTACTTCTTTCTCCCCCATGTGTCTCTTTCTCCTCCCTTGTACTTCTTTCTCCCCCATGTGTCTCTTTCCCCTCCCTTGTACTTCTTTCTCCCCCATGTGTCTCTTTCTCCCCCATGTGTCTCTTTCTCCTCCCTTGCACTTCTTTCTCCCCCCTGTGTCTCTTTCTCCTCCCTTGTACTTCTTTCTCCCCCATGTGTCTCTTTCTCCTACCTTGTACTTCTTTCTCCCCCATGTGTCTCTTTCTCCCCCATGTGTCTCTTTCTCCTCCCTTGTACTTCTTTCTCCCCCATGTGTCTCTTTCTCCTACCTTGTACTTCTTTCTCCCCCATGTGTCTCTTTCTCCTCCCTTGTACTTCTTTCTCCCCCATGTGTCTCTTTCTCCCCCCATGTACTTCTTTCTCCCCCATGTGTCTCTTTCTCATACCTTGTACTTCTTTCTCCCCCATGTGTCTCTTTCTCCTCCCTTGTACTTCTTTCTCCCCCATGTGTCTCTTTCTCCTCCCTTGTACTTCTTTCTCCCCCATGTGTCTCTTTCCCCTCCCTTGTACTTCTTTCTACCCCTTGTGTCTCTTTCCCCTCCCTTGTACTTCTTTCTCCCCCCATGTGTCTCTTTCTCCTCCCTTGTACTTCTTTCTCCCCCCATGTGTCTCTTTCTCCTCCCTTGTACTTCTTTCTCCCCCATGTGCCTCTTTCCCCTCCCTTGTACTTCTTTCTCCCCCATATGTCTCTTTCTCCTCCCTTGTACTTCTTTCTCCCCCATGTGTCTCTTTCTCCTTCCTTGTACTTCTTTCTCCCCCATGTGTCTCTTTCTCCTCCCTTGTACTTCTTTCTCCCCCATGTGTCTCTTTCTCCCCCCATGTACTTCTTTCTCCCCCATGTGTCTCTTTCTCCTCCCTTGTACTTCTTTCTCCCCCATGTGTCTCTTTCTCCCCCCATGTACTTCTTTCTCCCCTATGTGTCTCTTTCTCCTCCCTTGTACTTCTTTCTCCCCTATGTGTCTCTTTCCCCTCCCTTGTACTTCTTTCTCCCCCATGTGTCTCTTTCTCCTCCCTTGTACTTCTTTTTCCCCCCATGTGTCTCTTTCTCCTCCCTTGTACTTCTTTCTCCCCCATGTGTCTCTTTCTCCTACCATGTACTTCTTTCTCCCCCATGTGTCTCTTTCTCCTACCTTGTACTTCTTTCTCCCCCATGTGTCTCTTTCTCCCCCCATGTACTTCTTTCTCCCCCATGTGTCTCTTTCTCCTCCCTTGTACTTCTTTCTCCCCCATGTGTCTCTTTCTCCCCCCTTGTACTTCTTTCTCCCCCATGTGTCTCTTTCTCCTCCCTTGTACTTCTTTCTCCCCCATGTGTCTCTTTCTCCTACCTTGTACTTCTTTCTCCCCCATGTGTCTCTTTCTCCTCCCTTGTACTTCTTTCTCCCCCTTGTGTCTCTTTCTCCTCCCTTGTACTTCTTTCTCCCCCATGTGTCTCTTTCTCCTACCTTGTACTTCTTTCTCCCCCTTGTGTCTCTTTCTCCTACCTTGTACTTCTTTCTCCCCCATGTGTCTCTTTCTCCTACCTTGTACTTCTTTCTCCCCCATGTGTCTCTTTCTCCTCCCTTGTACTTCTTTCTCCCCCTTGTGTCTCTTTCCCCTCCCTTGTACTTCTTTCTCCCCCTTGTGTCTCTTTCTCCTCCCTTGTACTTCTTTCTCCACCATGTGTCTCTTTCCCCTCCCTTGTACTTCTTTCTCCCCCATGTGTCTCTTTCTCCTCCCTTGTACTTCTTTCTCCCCCATGTGTCTCTTTCTCCTACCTTGTACTTCTTTCTCCCCCATGTGTCTCTTTCTCCTCCCTTGTACTTCTTTCTCCCCCATGTGTCTCTTTCTCCTCCCTTGTACTTCTTTCTCCCCCATGTGCCTCTTTCTCCTCCCTTGTACTTCTTTCTCCCCCTTGTGCCTCTTTCTCCTCCCTTGTACTTCTTTCTCCCCCATGTGTCTCTTTCTCCTACCTTGTACTTCTTTCTCCCCCCTTGTGTCTCTTTCCCCTCCCTTGTACTTCTTTCTCCACCATGTGTCTCTTTCTCCTCCCATGTACTTCTTTCTCCCCCTTGTGTCTCTTTCTCCTCCCTTGTACTTCTTTCTCCCCCATGTGCCTCTTTCTCCTCCCTTGTACTTCTTTCTCCCCCATGTGCCTCTTTCTCCTGCCTTGTACTTCTTTCTCCCCCATGTGCCTCTTTCTCCTCCCTTGTACTTCTTTCTCCCCCATGTGCCTCTTTCTCCTCCCTTGTACTTCTTTCTCCCCCATGTGCCTCTTTCTCCTCCCTTGTACTTCTTTCTCCCCCATGTGCCTCTTTCTCCTCCCTTGTACTTCTTTCTCCCCCATGTGTCTCTTTCTCCTCCCTTGTACTTCTTTCTCCCCCATGTGTCTCTTTCTCCTCCCTTGTACTTCTTTCTCCCCCATGTGTCTCTTTCTCCTCCCTTGTACTTCTTTCTCCCCCATGTGTCTCTTTCTCCTCCCTTGTACTTCTTTCTCCCCCATGTGTCTCTTTCTCCTCCCTTGTACTTCTTTCTCCCCCATGTGTCTCTTTCTCCTCCCTTGTACTTCTTTTTCCCCCCATGTGTCTCTTTCTCCTCCCTTGTACTTCTTTCTCCCCCATGTGTCTCTTTCTCCTCCCTTGTACTTCTTTCTCCCCCATGTGTCTCTTTCCCCTCCCATGTACTTCTTTCTCCCCCCATGTGTCTCTTTCTCCTCCCTTGTACTTCTTTCTCCCCCATGTGTCTCTTTCTCCTCCCTTGTACTTCTTTCTCCCCCATGTGTCTCTTTCCCCTCCCATGTACTTCTTTCTCCCCCCATGTGTCTCTTTCTCCTCCCTTGTACTTCTTTCTCCCCCTTGTGTCTCTTTCCCCTCCCTTGTACTTCTTTCTCCCCCTTGTGTCTCTTTCTCCTCCCTTGTACTTCTTTCTCCCCCATGTGCCTCTTTCTCCTTCCTTGTACTTCTTTCTCCCCCTTGTGTCTCTTTCTCCTACCATGTACTTCTTTCTCCCCCCATGTGTCTCTTTCTCCTCCCTTGTACTTCTTTCTCCCCCATGTGTCTCTTTCTCCTCCCTTGTACTTCTTTCTCCCCTATGTGTCTCTTTCTCCTCCCTTGTACTTCTTTCTCCCCTATGTGTCTCTTTCTCCTCCCTTGTACTTCTTTCTCCCCCATGTGTCTCTTTCTCCTCCCTTGTACTTCTTTCTCCCCTATGTGTCTCTTTCTCCTACCTTGTACTTCTTTCTCCCCCTTGTGTCTCTTTCTCCTCCCTTGTACTTCTTTCTCCCCCATGTGCCTCTTTCTCCTCCCTTGTACTTCTTTCTCCCCCATGTGTCTCTTTCTCCTACCTTGTACTTCTTTCTCCCCCTTGTGTCTCTTTCTCCTCCCTTGTACTTCTTTCTCCCCCCATGTGTCTCTTTCTCCTACCTTGTACTTCTTTCTCCCCCATGTGCCTCTTTCTCCTCCCTTGTACTTCTTTCTCCCCCATGTGCCTCTTTCTCCTCCCTTGTACTTCTTTCTCCCCCTTGTGCCTCTTTCTCCTCCCTTGTACTTCTTTCTCCCCCATGTGTCTCTTTCTCCTACCTTGTACTTCTTTCTCCCCCCTTGTGTCTCTTTCCCCTCCCTTGTACTTCTTTCTCCACCATGTGTCTCTTTCTCCTCCCATGTACTTCTTTCTCCCCCTTGTGTCTCTTTCTCCTCCCTTGTACTTCTTTCTCCCCCATGTGCCTCTTTCTCCTCCCTTGTACTTCTTTCTCCCCCATGTGCCTCTTTCTCCTGCCTTGTACTTCTTTCTCCCCCATGTGCCTCTTTCTCCTCCCTTGTACTTCTTTCTCCCCCATGTGCCTCTTTCTCCTCCCTTGTACTTCTTTCTCCCCCATGTGCCTCTTTCTCCTCCCTTGTACTTCTTTCTCCCCCATGTGCCTCTTTCTCCTCCCTTGTACTTCTTTCTCCCCCATGTGTCTCTTTCTCCTCCCTTGTACTTCTTTCTCCCCCATGTGTCTCTTTCTCCTCCCTTGTACTTCTTTCTCCCCCATGTGTCTCTTTCTCCTCCCTTGTACTTCTTTCTCCCCCATGTGTCTCTTTCTCCTCCCTTGTACTTCTTTCTCCCCCATGTGTCTCTTTCTCCTCCCTTGTACTTCTTTCTCCCCCATGTGTCTCTTTCTCCTCCCTTGTACTTCTTTTTCCCCCCATGTGTCTCTTTCTCCTCCCTTGTACTTCTTTCTCCCCCATGTGTCTCTTTCTCCTCCCTTGTACTTCTTTCTCCCCCATGTGTCTCTTTCCCCTCCCATGTACTTCTTTCTCCCCCCATGTGTCTCTTTCTCCTCCCTTGTACTTCTTTCTCCCCCATGTGTCTCTTTCTCCTCCCTTGTACTTCTTTCTCCCCCATGTGTCTCTTTCCCCTCCCATGTACTTCTTTCTCCCCCCATGTGTCTCTTTCTCCTCCCTTGTACTTCTTTCTCCCCCTTGTGTCTCTTTCCCCTCCCTTGTACTTCTTTCTCCCCCTTGTGTCTCTTTCTCCTCCCTTGTACTTCTTTCTCCCCCATGTGCCTCTTTCTCCTTCCTTGTACTTCTTTCTCCCCCTTGTGTCTCTTTCTCCTACCATGTACTTCTTTCTCCCCCCATGTGTCTCTTTCTCCTCCCTTGTACTTCTTTCTCCCCCATGTGTCTCTTTCTCCTCCCTTGTACTTCTTTCTCCCCTATGTGTCTCTTTCTCCTCCCTTGTACTTCTTTCTCCCCTATGTGTCTCTTTCTCCTCCCTTGTACTTCTTTCTCCCCCATGTGTCTCTTTCTCCTCCCTTGTACTTCTTTCTCCCCTATGTGTCTCTTTCTCCTACCTTGTACTTCTTTCTCCCCCTTGTGTCTCTTTCTCCTCCCTTGTACTTCTTTCTCCCCCATGTGCCTCTTTCTCCTCCCTTGTACTTCTTTCTCCCCCATGTGTCTCTTTCTCCTACCTTGTACTTCTTTCTCCCCCTTGTGTCTCTTTCTCCTCCCTTGTACTTCTTTCTCCCCCCATGTGTCTCTTTCTCCTACCTTGTACTTCTTTCTCCCCCATGTGCCTCTTTCTCCTCCCTTGTACTTCTTTCTCCCCCATGTGCCTCTTTCTCCTCCCTTGTACTTCTTTCTCCCCCATGTGTCTCTTTCTCCTACCTTGTACTTCTTTCTCCCCCTTGTGTCTCTTTCTCCTCCCTTGTACTTCTTTCTCCCCCATGTGTCTCTTTCTCCTTCCTTGTACTTCTTTCTCCCTCATGTGTCTCTTTCTCCTACCTTGTACTTCTTTCTCCCCCATGTGTCTCTTTCTCCTCCCTTGTACTTCTTTCTCCCCCATGTGTCTCTTTCTCCTCCCTTGTACTTCTTTCTCCCCCATGTGTCTCTTTCTCCTCCCTTGTACTTCTTTCTCCCCCATGTGTCTCTTTCTCCTACCTTGTACTTCTTTCTCCCCCATGTGTCTCTTTCCCCTCCCTTGTACTTCTTTCTCCCCCATGTGCCTCTTTCTCCTCCCTTGTACTTCTTTCTCCCCCATGTGTCTCTTTCTCCTCCCTTGTACTTCTTTCTCCCCCATGTGCCTCTTTCTCCTCCCTTGTACTTCTTTCTCCCCCATGTGTCTCTTTCTCCTACCTTGTACTTCTTTCTCCCCCTTGTGTCTCTTTCTCCTCCCTTGTACTTCTTTCTCCCCCATGTGTCTCTTTCTCCTCCCTTGTACTTCTTTCTCCCCCATGTGTCTCTTTCTCCCCCATGTGTCTCTTTCTCCTCCCTTGCACTTCTTTCTCCCCCCTGTGTCTCTTTCCCCTCCCTTGTACTTCTTTCTCCCCCATGTGTCTCTTTCTCCTCCCTTGTACTTCTTTCTCCCCCATGTGTCTCTTTCTCCCCCATGTGTCTCTTTCTCCTCCCTTGCACTTCTTTCTCCCCCCTGTGTCTCTTTCTCCTACCTTGTACTTCTTTCTCCCCCATGTGTCTCTTTCTCCCCCATGTGTCTCTTTCTCCTCCCTTGTACTTCTTTCTCCCCCATGTGTCTCTTTCTCCTACCTTGTACTTCTTTCTCCCCCATGTGCCTCTTTCTCCTCCCTTGTACTTCTTTCTCCCCCATGTGTCTCTTTCTCCTCCCTTGTACTTTCTCCCCCATGTGTCTCTTTCTCCTACCTTGTACTTCTTTCTCCCCCATGTGTCTCTTTCTCCTCCCATGTACTTCTTTCTCCCCCATGTGTCTCTTTCTCCTCCCTTGTACTTCTTTTTCCCCCCATGTGTCTCTTTCTCCTCCCTTGTACTTCTTTCTCCCCCATGTGCCTCTTTCTCCTCCCTTGTACTTCTTTCTCCCCCATGTGTCTCTTTCTCCTACCATGTACTTCTTTCTCCCCCATGTGCCTCTTTCTCCTCCCTTGTACTTCTTTCTCCCCCATGTGTCTCTTTCTCCTCCCTTGTACTTCTTTCTCCCCCATGTGTCTCTTTCTCCCCCATGTGTCTCTTTCTCCTCCCTTGTACTTCTTTCTCCCCCATGTGTCTCTTTCTCCTACCTTGTACTTCTTTCTCCCCCATGTGTCTCTTTCTCCTCCCTTGTACTTCTTTCTCCCCCATGTGTCTCTTTCTCCTCCCTTGTACTTCTTTCTCCCCCATGTGTCTCTTTCTCCTACCATGTACTTCTTTCTCCCCCATGTGTCTATTTCTCCTACCTTGTACTTCTTTCTCCCCCATGTGCCTCTTTCTCCTCCCATGTACTTCTTTCTCCCCCATGTGTCTCTTTCTCCTACCTTGTACTTCTTTCTCCCCCATGTGTCTCTTTCTCCTCCCTTGTACTTCTTTCTCCCCCATGTGTCTCTTTCTCCTCCCTTGTACTTCTTTCTCCCCCCTGTGTCTCTTTCTCCTCCCTTGTACTTCTTTCTCCCCCATGTGTCTCTTTCTCCTACCTTGTACTTCTTTCTCCCCCATGTGTCTCTTTCCCCTCCCTTGTACTTCTTTCTCCCCATGTGCCTCTTTCTCCTCCCTTGTACTTCTTTCTCCCCCATGTGTCTCTTTCTCCTACCTTGTACTTCTTTCTCCCCCTTGTGTCTCTTTCTCCTCCCTTGTACTTCTTTCTCCCCCATGTGTCTCTTTCTCCTCCCTTGTACTTCTTTCTCCCCCTGTGTCTCTTTCTCCTCCCTTGTACTTCTTTCTCCCCATGTGTCTCTTTCTCCTACCTTGATGTACTTCTTTCTCCCCCATGTGTCTCTTTCTCCTCCCTTGTACTTCTTTCTCCCCCATGTGTCTCTTTCCCCTCCCTTGTACTTCTTTCTCCCCCATGTGTCTCTTTCTCCCCCATGTGTCTCTTTCTCCTCCCTTGCACTTCTTTCTCCCCCCTGTGTCTCTTTCTCCTCCCTTGTACTTCTTTCTCCCCCATGTGTCTCTTTCTCCTACCTTGTACTTCTTTCTCCCCCATGTGTCTCTTTCTCCCCCATGTGTCTCTTTCTCCTCCCTTGTACTTCTTTCTCCCCCATGTGTCTCTTTCTCCTACCTTGTACTTCTTTCTCCCCCATGTGTCTCTTTCTCCTCCCTTGTACTTCTTTCTCCCCCATGTGTCTCTTTCTCCCCCCATGTACTTCTTTCTCCCCCATGTGTCTCTTTCTCATACCTTGTACTTCTTTCTCCCCCATGTGTCTCTTTCTCCTCCCTTGTACTTCTTTCTCCCCCATGTGTCTCTTTCTCCTCCCTTGTACTTCTTTCTCCCCCATGTGTCTCTTTCCCCTCCCTTGTACTTCTTTCTACCCCTTGTGTCTCTTTCCCCTCCCTTGTACTTCTTTCTCCCCCCATGTGTCTCTTTCTCCTCCCTTGTACTTCTTTCTCCCCCCATGTGTCTCTTTCTCCTCCCTTGTACTTCTTTCTCCCCCATGTGCCTCTTTCCCCTCCCTTGTACTTCTTTCTCCCCCATGTGTCTCTTTCTCCTCCCTTGTACTTCTTTCTCCCCCATGTGTCTCTTTCTCCTTCCTTGTACTTCTTTCTCCCCCATGTGTCTCTTTCTCCTCCCTTGTACTTCTTTCTCCCCCATGTGTCTCTTTCTCCCCCCATGTACTTCTTTCTCCCCCATGTGTCTCTTTCTCCTCCCTTGTACTTCTTTCTCCCCCATGTGTCTCTTTCTCCCCCCATGTACTTCTTTCTCCCCTATGTGTCTCTTTCTCCTCCCTTGTACTTCTTTCTCCCCTATGTGTCTCTTTCCCCTCCCTTGTAATTCTTTCTCCCCCATGTGTCTCTTTCTCCTCCCTTGTACTTCTTTTTCCCCCCATGTGTCTCTTTCTCCTCCCTTGTACTTCTTTCTCCCCCATGTGTCTCTTTCTCCTACCATGTACTTCTTTCTCCCCCATGTGTCTCTTTCTCCTACCTTGTACTTCTTTCTCCCCCATGTGTCTCTTTCTCCCCCCATGTACTTCTTTCTCCCCCATGTGTCTCTTTCTCCTCCCTTGTACTTCTTTCTCCCCCATGTGTCTCTTTCTCCCCCCTTGTACTTCTTTCTCCCCCATGTGTCTCTTTCTCCTCCCTTGTACTTCTTTCTCCCCCATGTGTCTCTTTCTCCTACCTTGTACTTCTTTCTCCCCCATGTGTCTCTTTCTCCTCCCTTGTACTTCTTTCTCCCCCTTGTGTCTCTTTCTCCTCCCTTGTACTTCTTTCTCCCCCATGTGTCTCTTTCTCCTACCTTGTACTTCTTTCTCCCCCTTGTGTCTCTTTCTCCTACCTTGTACTTCTTTCTCCCCCATGTGTCTCTTTCTCCTACCTTGTACTTCTTTCTCCCCCATGTGTCTCTTTCTCCTCCCTTGTACTTCTTTCTCCCCCTTGTGTCTCTTTCCCCTCCCTTGTACTTCTTTCTCCCCCTTGTGTCTCTTTCTCCTCCCTTGTACTTCTTTCTCCACCATGTGTCTCTTTCCCCTCCCTTGTACTTCTTTCTCCCCCATGTGTCTCTTTCTCCTCCCTTGTACTTCTTTCTCCCCCATGTGTCTCTTTCTCCTACCTTGTACTTCTTTCTCCCCCATGTGTCTCTTTCTCCTCCCTTGTACTTCTTTCTCCCCCATGTGTCTCTTTCTCCTCCCTTGTACTTCTTTCTCCCCCATGTGCCTCTTTCTCCTCCCTTGTACTTCTTTCTCCCCCTTGTGCCTCTTTCTCCTCCCTTGTACTTCTTTCTCCCCCATGTGTCTCTTTCTCCTACCTTGTACTTCTTTCTCCCCCCTTGTGTCTCTTTCCCCTCCCTTGTACTTCTTTCTCCACCATGTGTCTCTTTCTCCTCCCATGTACTTCTTTCTCCCCCTTGTGTCTCTTTCTCCTCCCTTGTACTTCTTTCTCCCCCATGTGCCTCTTTCTCCTCCCTTGTACTTCTTTCTCCCCCATGTGCCTCTTTCTCCTGCCTTGTACTTCTTTCTCCCCCATGTGCCTCTTTCTCCTCCCTTGTACTTCTTTCTCCCCCATGTGCCTCTTTCTCCTCCCTTGTACTTCTTTCTCCCCCATGTGCCTCTTTCTCCTCCCTTGTACTTCTTTCTCCCCCATGTGCCTCTTTCTCCTCCCTTGTACTTCTTTCTCCCCCATGTGTCTCTTTCTCCTCCCTTGTACTTCTTTCTCCCCCATGTGTCTCTTTCTCCTCCCTTGTACTTCTTTCTCCCCCATGTGTCTCTTTCTCCTCCCTTGTACTTCTTTCTCCCCCATGTGTCTCTTTCTCCTCCCTTGTACTTCTTTCTCCCCCATGTGTCTCTTTCTCCTCCCTTGTACTTCTTTCTCCCCCATGTGTCTCTTTCTCCTCCCTTGTACTTCTTTTTCCCCCCATGTGTCTCTTTCTCCTCCCTTGTACTTCTTTCTCCCCCATGTGTCTCTTTCTCCTCCCTTGTACTTCTTTCTCCCCCATGTGTCTCTTTCCCCTCCCATGTACTTCTTTCTCCCCCCATGTGTCTCTTTCTCCTCCCTTGTACTTCTTTCTCCCCCATGTGTCTCTTTCTCCTCCCTTGTACTTCTTTCTCCCCCATGTGTCTCTTTCCCCTCCCATGTACTTCTTTCTCCCCCCATGTGTCTCTTTCTCCTCCCTTGTACTTCTTTCTCCCCCTTGTGTCTCTTTCCCCTCCCTTGTACTTCTTTCTCCCCCTTGTGTCTCTTTCTCCTCCCTTGTACTTCTTTCTCCCCCATGTGCCTCTTTCTCCTTCCTTGTACTTCTTTCTCCCCCTTGTGTCTCTTTCTCCTACCATGTACTTCTTTCTCCCCCCATGTGTCTCTTTCTCCTCCCTTGTACTTCTTTCTCCCCCATGTGTCTCTTTCTCCTCCCTTGTACTTCTTTCTCCCCTATGTGTCTCTTTCTCCTCCCTTGTACTTCTTTCTCCCCTATGTGTCTCTTTCTCCTCCCTTGTACTTCTTTCTCCCCCATGTGTCTCTTTCTCCTCCCTTGTACTTCTTTCTCCCCTATGTGTCTCTTTCTCCTACCTTGTACTTCTTTCTCCCCCTTGTGTCTCTTTCTCCTCCCTTGTACTTCTTTCTCCCCCATGTGCCTCTTTCTCCTCCCTTGTACTTCTTTCTCCCCCATGTGCCTCTTTCTCCTCCCTTGTACTTCTTTCTCCCCCATGTGCCTCTTTCTCCTCCCTTGTACTTCTTTCTCCCCCATGTGCCTCTTTCTCCTCCCTTGTACTTCTTTCTCCCCCATGTGTCTCTTTCTCCTACCTTGTACTTCTTTCTCCCCCTTGTGTCTCTTTCTCCTCCCTTGTACTTCTTTCTCCCCCATGTGTCTCTTTCTCCTCCCTTGTACTTCTTTCTCCCCCCATGTGTCTCTTTCTCCTACCTTGTACTTCTTTCTCCCCCATGTGCCTCTTTCTCCTCCCTTGTACTTCTTTCTCCCCCATGTGCCTCTTTCTCCTCCCTTGTACTTCTTTCTCCCCCATGTGTCTCTTTCTCCCCCCATGTACTTCTTTCTCCCCCATGTGTCTCTTTCTCATACCTTGTACTTCTTTCTCCCCCATGTGTCTCTTTCTCCTCCCTTGTACTTCTTTCTCCCCCATGTGTCTCTTTCTCCTCCCTTGTACTTCTTTCTCCCCCATGTGTCTCTTTCCCCTCCCTTGTACTTCTTTCTACCCCTTGTGTCTCTTTCCCCTCCCTTGTACTTCTTTCTCCCCCCATGTGTCTCTTTCTCCTCCCTTGTACTTCTTTCTCCCCCCATGTGTCTCTTTCTCCTCCCTTGTACTTCTTTCTCCCCCATGTGCCTCTTTCCCCTCCCTTGTACTTCTTTCTCCCCCATGTGTCTCTTTCTCCTCCCTTGTACTTCTTTCTCCCCCATGTGTCTCTTTCTCCTTCCTTGTACTTCTTTCTCCCCCATGTGTCTCTTTCTCCTCCCTTGTACTTCTTTCTCCCCCATGTGTCTCTTTCTCCCCCCATGTACTTCTTTCTCCCCCATGTGTCTCTTTCTCCTCCCTTGTACTTCTTTCTCCCCCATGTGTCTCTTTCTCCCCCCATGTACTTCTTTCTCCCCTATGTGTCTCTTTCTCCTCCCTTGTACTTCTTTCTCCCCTATGTGTCTCTTTCCCCTCCCTTGTACTTCTTTCTCCCCCATGTGTCTCTTTCTCCTCCCTTGTACTTCTTTTTCCCCCCATGTGTCTCTTTCTCCTCCCTTGTACTTCTTTCTCCCCCATGTGTCTCTTTCTCCTACCATGTACTTCTTTCTCCCCCATGTGTCTCTTTCTCCTACCTTGTACTTCTTTCTCCCCCATGTGTCTCTTTCTCCCCCCATGTACTTCTTTCTCCCCCATGTGTCTCTTTCTCCTCCCTTGTACTTCTTTCTCCCCCATGTGTCTCTTTCTCCCCCCTTGTACTTCTTTCTCCCCCATGTGTCTCTTTCTCCTCCCTTGTACTTCTTTCTCCCCCATGTGTCTCTTTCTCCTACCTTGTACTTCTTTCTCCCCCATGTGTCTCTTTCTCCTCCCTTGTACTTCTTTCTCCCCCTTGTGTCTCTTTCTCCTCCCTTGTACTTCTTTCTCCCCCATGTGTCTCTTTCTCCTACCTTGTACTTCTTTCTCCCCCTTGTGTCTCTTTCTCCTACCTTGTACTTCTTTCTCCCCCATGTGTCTCTTTCTCCTACCTTGTACTTCTTTCTCCCCCATGTGTCTCTTTCTCCTCCCTTGTACTTCTTTCTCCCCCTTGTGTCTCTTTCCCCTCCCTTGTACTTCTTTCTCCCCCTTGTGTCTCTTTCTCCTCCCTTGTACTTCTTTCTCCACCATGTGTCTCTTTCCCCTCCCTTGTACTTCTTTCTCCCCCATGTGTCTCTTTCTCCTCCCTTGTACTTCTTTCTCCCCCATGTGTCTCTTTCTCCTACCTTGTACTTCTTTCTCCCCCATGTGTCTCTTTCTCCTCCCTTGTACTTCTTTCTCCCCCATGTGTCTCTTTCTCCTCCCTTGTACTTCTTTCTCCCCCATGTGCCTCTTTCTCCTCCCTTGTACTTCTTTCTCCCCTTTGTGCCTCTTTCTCCTCCCTTGTACTTCTTTCTCCCCCATGTGTCTCTTTCTCCTACCTTGTACTTCTTTCTCCCCCCTTGTGTCTGTTTCCCCTCCCTTGTACTTCTTTCTCCACCATGTGTCTCTTTCTCCTCCCATGTACTTCTTTCTCCCCCTTGTGTCTCTTTCTCCTCCCTTGTACTTCTTTCTCCCCCATGTGCCTCTTTCTCCTCCCTTGTACTTCTTTCTCCCCCATGTGCCTCTTTCTCCTGCCTTGTACTTCTTTCTCCCCCATGTGCCTCTTTCTCCTCCCTTGTACTTCTTTCTCCCCCATGTGCCTCTTTCTCCTCCCTTGTACTTCTTTCTCCCCCATGTGCCTCTTTCTCCTCCCTTGTACTTCTTTCTCCCCCATGTGCCTCTTTCTCCTCCCTTGTACTTCTTTCTCCCCCATGTGTCTCTTTCTCCTCCCTTGTACTTCTTTCTCCCCCATGTGTCTCTTTCTCCTCCCTTGTACTTCTTTCTCCCCCATGTGTCTCTTTCTCCTCCCTTGTACTTCTTTCTCCCCCATGTGTCTCTTTCTCCTCCCTTGTACTTCTTTCTCCCCCATGTGTCTCTTTCTCCTCCCTTGTACTTCTTTCTCCCCCATGTGTCTCTTTCTCCTCCCTTGTACTTCTTTTTCCCCCCATGTGTCTCTTTCTCCTCCCTTGTACTTCTTTCTCCCCCATGTGTCTCTTTCTCCTCCCTTGTACTTCTTTCTCCCCCATGTGTCTCTTTCCCCTCCCATGTACTTCTTTCTCCCCCCATGTGTCTCTTTCTCCTCCCTTGTACTTCTTTCTCCCCCATGTGTCTCTTTCTCCTCCCTTGTACTTCTTTCTCCCCCATGTGTCTCTTTCCCCTCCCATGTACTTCTTTCTCCCCCCATGTGTCTCTTTCTCCTCCCTTGTACTTCTTTCTCCCCCTTGTGTCTCTTTCCCCTCCCTTGTACTTCTTTCTCCCCCTTGTGTCTCTTTCTCCTCCCTTGTACTTCTTTCTCCCCCATGTGCCTCTTTCTCCTTCCTTGTACTTCTTTCTCCCCCTTGTGTCTCTTTCTCCTACCATGTACTTCTTTCTCCCCCCATGTGTCTCTTTCTCCTCCCTTGTACTTCTTTCTCCCCCATGTGTCTCTTTCTCCTCCCTTGTACTTCTTTCTCCCCTATGTGTCTCTTTCTCCTCCCTTGTACTTCTTTCTCCCCTATGTGTCTCTTTCTCCTCCCTTGTACTTCTTTCTCCCCCATGTGTCTCTTTCTCCTCCCTTGTACTTCTTTCTCCCCTATGTGTCTTTTTTTCCTACCTTGTACTTCTTTCTCCCCCTTGTGTCTCTTTCTCCTCCCTTGTACTTCTTTCTCCCCCATGTGCCTCTTTCTCCTCCCTTGTACTTCTTTCTCCCCCATGTGCCTCTTTCTCCTCCCTTGTACTTCTTTCTCCCCCATGTGCCTCTTTCTCCTCCCTTGTACTTCTTTCTCCCCCATGTGCCTCTTTCTCCTCCCTTGTACTTCTTTCTCCCCCATGTGTCTCTTTCTCCTACCTTGTACTTCTTTCTCCCCCTTGTGTCTCTTTCTCCTCCCTTGTACTTCTTTCTCCCCCATGTGTCTCTTTCTCCTCCCTTGTACTTCTTTCTCCCCCCATGTGTCTCTTTCTCCTACCTTGTACTTCTTTCTCCCCCATGTGCCTCTTTCTCCTCCCTTGTACTTCTTTCTCCCCCATGTGCCTCTTTCTCCTCCCTTGTACTTCTTTCTCCCCCATGTGTCTCTTTCTCCTACCTTGTACTTCTTTCTCCCCCTTGTGTCTCTTTCTCCTCCCTTGTACTTCTTTCTCCCCCATGTGTCTCTTTCTCCTTCCTTGTACTTCTTTCTCCCCCATGTGTCTCTTTCTCCTACCTTGTACTTCTTTCTCCCCATGTGTCTCTTTCTCCTCCCTTGTACTTCTTTCTCCCCCATGTGTCTCTTTCTCCTCCCTTGTACTTCTTTCTCCCCCATGTGTCTCTTTCTCCTCCCTTGTACTTCTTTCTCCCCCATGTGTCTCTTTCTCCTACCTTGTACTTCTTTCTCCCCCATGTGTCTCTTTCCCCTCCCTTGTACTTCTTTCTCCCCCATGTGCCTCTTTCTCCTCCCTTGTACTTCTTTCTCCCCCATGTGTCTCTTTCTCCTCCCTTGTACTTCTTTCTCCCCCATGTGCCTCTTTCTCCTCCCTTGTACTTCTTTCTCCCCCATGTGTCTCTTTCTCCTACCTTGTACTTCTTTCTCCCCCTTGTGTCTCTTTCTCCTCCCTTGTACTTCTTTCTCCCCCATGTGTCTCTTTCTCCTCCCTTGTACTTCTTTCTCCCCCATGTGTCTCTTTCTCCCCCATGTGTCTCTTTCTCCTCCCTTGCACTTCTTTCTCCCCCCTGTGTCTCTTTCCCCTCCCTTGTACTTCTTTCTCCCCCATGTGTCTCTTTCTTCTCCCTTGTACTTCTTTCTCCCCCATGTGTCTCTTTCTCCCCCATGTGTCTCTTTCTCCTCCCTTGCACTTCTTTCTCCCCCCTGTGTCTCTTTCTCCTACCTTGTACTTCTTTCTCCCCCATGTGTCTCTTTCTCCCCCATGTGTCTCTTTCTCCTCCCTTGTACTTCTTTCTCCCCCATGTGTCTCTTTCTCCTACCTTGTACTTCTTTCTCCCCCATGTGCCTCTTTCTCCTCCCTTGTACTTCTTTCTCCCCCATGTGTCTCTTTCTCCTCCCTTGTACTTCTTTCTCCCCCATGTGTCTCTTTCTCCTCCCTTGTACTTCTTTCTCCCCCATGTGTCTCTTTCTCCCCCCATGTACTTCTTTCTCCCCCATGTGTCTCTTTCTCATACCTTGTACTTCTTTCTCCCCCATGTGTCTCTTTCTCCTCCCTTGTACTTCTTTCTCCCCCATGTGTCTCTTTCCCCTCCCTTGTACTTCTTTCTACCCCTTGTGTCTCTTTCCCCTCCCTTGTACTTCTTTCTCCCCCATGTGTCTCTTTCTCCTCCCTTGTACTTCTTTCTCCCCCATGTGTCTCTTTCTCCTCCCTTGTACTTCTTTCTCCCCCATGTGTCTCTTTCTCCTCCCTTGTACTTCTTTCTCCCCCATGTGTCTCTTTCCCCTCCCTTGTACTTCTTTCTACCCCTTGTGTCTCTTTCCCCTCCCTTGTACTTCTTTCTCCCCCATGTGTCTCTTTCTCCTCCTTGTACTTCTTTCTCCCCCATGTGTCTCTTTCCCCTCCCTTGTACTTCTTTCTCCCCCATGTGTCTCTTTCCCCTCCCTTGTACTTCTTTCTACCCCTTGTGTCTCTTTCCCCTCCCTTGTACTTCTTTCTCCCCCATGTGTCTCTTTCTCCTCCCTTGTACTTCTTTCTCCCCCATGTGTCTCTTTCTCCTCCCTTGTACTTCTTTCTCCCCCATGTGTCTCTTTCTCCTCCCTTGTACTTCTTTCTCCCCCATGTGTCTCTTTCTCCTCCCTTGTACTTCTTTCTCCCCCTTGTGTCTCTTTCTCCTACCTTGTACTTCTTTCTCCCCCATGTGTCTCTTTCTCCTCCCTTGTACTTCTTTCTCCCCCATGTGTCTCTTTCTCCTCCCTTGTACTTCTTTCTCCCCCATGTGTCTCTTTCTCCTCCCTTGTACTTCTTTCTCCCCCATGTGTCTCTTTCTCCTCCCTTGTACTTCTTTCTCCCCCATGTGTCTCTTTCCCCTCCCTTGTACTTCTTTCTACCCCTTGTGTCTCTTTCCCCTCCCTTGTACTTCTTTCTCCCCCATGTGTCTCTTTCTCCTCCCTTGTACTTCTTTCTCCCCCATGTGTCTCTTTCCCCTCCCTTGTACTTCTTTCTCCCCCATGTGTCTCTTTCCCCTCCCTTGTACTTCTTTCTACCCCTTGTGTCTCTTTCCCCTCCCTTGTACTTCTTTCTCCCCCATGTGTCTCTTTCTCCTCCCTTGTACTTCTTTCTCCCCCATGTGTCTCTTTCTCCTCCCTTGTACTTCTTTCTCCCCCATGTGTCTCTTTCTCCTCCCTTGTACTTCTTTCTCCCCCTTGTGTCTCTTTCCCCTCCCTTGTACTTCTTTCTCCCCCATGTGTCTCTTTCTCCTCCCTTGTACTTCTTTCTCCCCCATGTGTCTCTTTCTCCTCCCTTGTACTTCTTTCTCCCCCTTGTGTCTCTTTCTCCTACCTTGTACTTCTTTCTCCCCCATGTGTCTCTTTCTCCTCCCTTGTACTTCTTTCTCCCCCATGTGTCTCTTTCTCCTCCCTTGTACTTCTTTCTCCCCCCATGTGTCTCTTTCTCCTACCTTGTACTTCTTTCTCCCCCATGTGCCTCTTTCTCCTCCCTTGTACTTCTTTCTCCCCCATGTGCCTCTTTCTCCTCCCTTGTACTTCTTTCTCCCCCATGTGTCTCTTTCTCCTACCTTGTACTTCTTTCTCCCCCATGTGCCTCTTTCTCCTCCCTTGTACTTCTTTCTCCCCCATGTGTCTCTTTCTCCTACCTTGTACTTCTTTCTCCCCCTTGTGTCTCTTTCTCCTCCCTTGTACTTCTTTCTCCCCCATGTGTCTCTTTCTCCTCCCTTGTACTTCTTTCTCCCCCATGTGTCTCTTTCTCCTCCCTTGTACTTCTTTCTCCCCCATGTGTCTCTTTCTCCTCCCTTGTACTTCTTTCTCCCCCATGTGTCTCTTTCTCCTACCTTGTACTTCTTTCTCCCCCATGTGTCTCTTTCCCCTCCCTTGTACTTCTTTCTCCCCCATGTGCCTCTTTCTCCTCCCTTGTACTTCTTTCTCCCCCATGTGTCTCTTTCTCCTCCCTTGTACTTCTTTCTCCCCCATGTGCCTCTTTCTCCTCCCTTGTACTTCTTTCTCCCCCATGTGTCTCTTTCTCCTACCTTGTACTTCTTTCTCCCCCTTGTGTCTCTTTCTCCTCCCTTGTACTTCTTTCTCCCCCATGTGTCTCTTTCTCCTCCCTTGTACTTCTTTCTCCCCCATGTGTCTCTTTCTCCCCCATGTGTCTCTTTCTCCTCCCTTGCACTTCTTTCTCCCCCCTGTGTCTCTTTCCCCTCCCTTGTACTTCTTTCTCCCCCATGTGTCTCTTTCTCCTCCCTTGTACTTCTTTCTCCCCCATGTGTCTCTTTCTCCCCCATGTGTCTCTTTCTCCTCCCTTGCACTTCTTTCTCCCCCCTGTGTCTCTTTCTCCTACCTTGTACTTCTTTCTCCCCCATGTGTCTCTTTCTCCCCCATGTGTCTCTTTCTCCTCCCTTGTACTTCTTTCTCCCCCATGTGTCTCTTTCTCCTACCTTGTACTTCTTTCTCCCCCATGTGCCTCTTTCTCCTCCCTTGTACTTCTTTCTCCCCCATGTGTCTCTTTCTCCTCCCTTGTACTTCTTTCTCCCCCATGTGTCTCTTTCTCCTCCCTTGTACTTCTTTCTCCCCCATGTGTCTCTTTCTCCCCCCATGTACTTCTTTCTCCCCCATGTGTCTCTTTCTCATACCTTGTACTTCTTTCTCCCCCATGTGTCTCTTTCTCCTCCCTTGTACTTCTTTCTCCCCCATGTGTCTCTTTCCCCTCCCTTGTACTTCTTTCTACCCCTTGTGTCTCTTTCCCCTCCCTTGTACTTCTTTCTCCCCCATGTGTCTCTTTCTCCTCCCTTGTACTTCTTTCTCCCCCATGTGTCTCTTTCTCCTCCCTTGTACTTCTTTCTCCCCCATGTGTCTCTTTCTCCTCCCTTGTACTTCTTTCTCCCCCATGTGTCTCTTTCCCCTCCCTTGTACTTCTTTCTACCCCTTGTGTCTCTTTCCCCTCCCTTGTACTTCTTTCTCCCCCATGTGTCTCTTTCTCCTCCCTTGTACTTCTTTCTCCCCCATGTGTCTCTTTCCCCTCCCTTGTACTTCTTTCTCCCCCATGTGTCTCTTTCCCCTCCCTTGTACTTCTTTCTACCCCTTGTGTCTCTTTCCCCTCCCTTGTACTTCTTTTTCCCCCATGTGTCTCTTTCTCCTCCCTTGTACTTCTTTCTCCCCCATGTGTCTCTTTCTCCTCCCTTGTACTTCTTTCTCCCCCATGTGTCTCTTTCTCCTCCCTTGTACTTCTTTCTACCCCTTGTGTCTCTTTCCCCTCCCTTGTACTTCTTTCTCCCCCATGTGTCTCTTTCTCCTCCCTTGTACTTCTTTCTCCCCCATGTGTCTCTTTCTCCTCCCTTGTACTTCTTTCTCCCCCTTGTGTCTCTTTCTCCTACCTTGTACTTCTTTCTCCCCCATGTGTCTCTTTCTCCTCCCTTGTACTTCTTTCTCCCCCATGTGTCTCTTTCTCCTACCTTGTACTTCTTTCTCCCCCATGTGTCTCTTTCTCCTCCCTTGTACTTCTTTCTCCCCCATGTGTCTCTTTCTCCTACCTTGTACTTCTTTCTCCCCCTTGTGTCTCTTTCCCCTCCCTTGTACTTCTTTCTCCCCCTTGTGTCTCTTTCTCCTCCCTTGTACTTCTTTCTCCCCCATGTGTCTCTTTCTCCTCCCTTGTACTTCTTTCTCCCCCATGTGTCTCTTTCTCCTCCCTTGTACTTCTTCCTCCCCCATGTGTCTCTTTCTCCTACCTTGTACTTCTTTCTCCCCCTTGTGTCTCTTTCCCCTCCCTTGTACTTCTTTCTCCCCCTTGTGTCTCTTTCCCCTCCCTTGTACTTCTTTCTCCCCCATGTGTCTCTTTCTCCTCCCTTGTACTTCTTTCTCCCCCATGTGTCTCTTTCTCCTACCTTGTACTTCTTTCTCCCCCATGTGTCTCTTTCTCCTACCTTGTACTTCTTTCTCCCCCATGTGTCTCTTTCTCCCCCATGTGTCTCTTTCTCCTCCCTTGCACTTCTTTCTCCCCCCTGTGTCTCTTTCTCCTCCCTTGTACTTCTTTCTCCCTCCATGTGTCTCTTTCTCCTCCCTTGTACTTCTTTCTCCCCCATGTGTCTCTTTCTCCTCCCTTGTACTTCTTTCTCCCCCATGTGTCTCTTTCTCCTCCCTTGTACTTCTTTCTCCCCCATGTGTCTCTTTCTCCTCCCTTGTACTTGTTTCTCCCCCATGTGTCTCTTTCTCCTCCCTTGTACTTCTTTCTCCCCCATGTGTCTCTTTCTCCTCCCTTGTACTTCTTTCTCCCCCCTTGCACCTCTCTTTATCCTCCCTTGTACTTCTTTCTCCCCCATGTGTCTCTTTCTCCTCCCTTGTACTTCTTTCTCCCCCATGTGTCTCTTTCTCCTCCCTTGTACTTCTTTCTCCCCCATGTGTCTCTTTCTCCTCCCTTGTACTTCTTTCTCCCCCATGTGTCTCTTTCTCCTACCATGTACTTCTTTCTCCCCCATGTGTCTCTTTCTCCTACCATGTACTTCTTTCTCCCCCATGTGTCTCTTTCTCCTACCTTGTACTTCTTTCTCCCCCGTGTGTCTCTTTCTCCTCCCTTGTACTTCTTTCTCCCCCATGTGTCTCTTTCTCCTACCTTGTACTTCTTTCTCCCCCTTGTGTCTCTTTCTCCTCCCTTGTACTTCTTTCTCCCCCATGTGCCTCTTTCTCCTCCCTTGTACTTCTTTCTCCCCCATGTGTCTCTTTCTCCTACCTTGTACTTCTTTCTCCCCCATGTGTCTCTTTCTCCTCCCTTGTACTTCTTTCTCCCCCATGTGTCTCTTTCTCCTCCCTTGTACTTCTTTCTCCCCCATGTGTCTCTTTCTCCTCCCTTGTACTTCTTTCTCCCCCATGTGTCTCTTTCTCCTCCCTTGTACTTCTTTCTCCCCCTTGTGTCTCTTTCCCCTCCCTTGTACTTCTTTCTCCCCCATGTGTCTCTTTCTCCTCCCTTGTACTTCTTTCTCCCCCATGTGTCTCTTTCCCCTCCCTTGTACTTCTTTCTCCCCCATGTGTCTCTTTCTCCTCCCTTGTACTTCTTTCTCCCCCATGTGTCTCTTTCTCCTCCCTTGTACTTCTTTCTCCCCTATGTGTCTCTTTCTCCTCCCTTGTACTTCTTTCTACCCCTTGTGTCTCTTTCTCCTACCTTGTACTTCTTTCTACCCCTTGTGTCTCTTTCTCCTACCTTGTACTTCTTTCTCCCCCCATGTGTCTCTTTCTCCTCCCTTGTACTTCTTTCTCCCCCTTGTGTCTCTTTCTCCTACCTTGTACTTCTTTCTCCCCCATGTGTCTCTTTCTCCTCCCTTGTACTTCTTTCTCCCCCATGTGTCTCTTTCTCCTACCTTGTACTTCTTTCTCCCCCATGTGTCTCTTTCTCCTCCCTTGTACTTCTTTCTCCCCCATGTGTCTCTTTCTCCTACCTTGTACTTCTTTCTCCCCCTTGTGTCTCTTTCCCCTCCCTTGTACTTCTTTCTCCCCCTTGTGTCTCTTTCTCCTCCCTTGTACTTCTTTCTCCCCCATGTGTCTCTTTCTCCTCCCTTGTACTTCTTTCTCCCCCATGTGTCTCTTTCTCCTCCCTTGTACTTCTTCCTCCCCCATGTGTCTCTTTCTCCTACCTTGTACTTCTTTCTCCCCCTTGTGTCTCTTTCCCCTCCCTTGTACTTCTTTCTCCCCCTTGTGTCTCTTTCCCCTCCCTTGTACTTCTTTCTCCCCCATGTGTCTCTTTCTCCTCCCTTGTACTTCTTTCTCCCCCATGTGTCTCTTTCTCCTACCTTGTACTTCTTTCTCCCCCATGTGTCTCTTTCTCCTACCTTGTACTTCTTTCTCCCCCATGTGTCTCTTTCTCCCCCATGTGTCTCTTTCTCCTCCCTTGCACTTCTTTCTCCCCCCTGTGTCTCTTTCTCCTCCCTTGTACTTCTTTCTCCCCCCATGTGTCTCTTTCTCCTCCCTTGTACTTCTTTCTCCCCCATGTGTCTCTTTCTCCTCCCTTGTACTTCTTTCTCCCCCATGTGTCTCTTTCTCCTCCCTTGTACTTCTTTCTCCCCCATGTGTCTCTTTCTCCTCCCTTGTACTTGTTTCTCCCCCATTTGTCTCTTTCTCCTCCCTTGTACTTCTTTCTCCCCCATGTGTCTCTTTCTCCTCCCTTGTACTTCTTTCTCCCCCCTTGCACCTCTCTTTATCCTCCCTTGTACTTCTTTCTCCCCCATGTGTCTCTTTCTCCTCCCTTGTACTTCTTTCTCCCCCATGTGTCTCTTTCTCCTCCCTTGTACTTCTTTCTCCCCCATGTGTCTCTTTCTCCTCCCTTGTACTTCTTTCTCCCCCATGTGTCTCTTTCTCCTACCATGTACTTCTTTCTCCCCCATGTGTCTCTTTCTCCTACCATGTACTTCTTTCTCCCCCATGTGTCTCTTTCTCCTACCTTGTACTTCTTTCTCCCCCATGTGTCTCTTTCTCCTCCCTTGTACTTCTTTCTCCCCCATGTGTCTCTTTCTCCTACCTTGTACTTCTTTCTCCCCCTTGTGTCTCTTTCTCCTCCCTTGTACTTCTTTCTCCCCCATGTGCCTCTTTCTCCTCCCTTGTACTTCTTTCTCCCCCATGTGTCTCTTTCTCCTACCTTGTACTTCTTTCTCCCCCATGTGTCTCTTTCTCCTCCCTTGTACTTCTTTCTCCCCCATGTGTCTCTTTCTCCTCCCTTGTACTTCTTTCTCCCCCATGTGTCTCTTTCTCCTCCCTTGTACTTCTTTCTCCCCCATGTGTCTCTTTCTCCTCCCTTGTACTTCTTTCTCCCCCTTGTGTCTCTTTCCCCTCCCTTGTACTTCTTTCTCCCCCATGTGTCTCTTTCTCCTCCCTTGTACTTCTTTCTCCCCCATGTGTCTCTTTCCCCTCCCTTGTACTTCTTTCTCCCCCATGTGTCTCTTTCTCCTCCCTTGTACTTCTTTCTCCCCCATGTGTCTCTTTCTCCTCCCTTGTACTTCTTTCTCCCCTATGTGTCTCTTTCTCCTCCCTTGTACTTCTTTCTCCCCCTTGTGTCTCTTTCTCCTCCCTTGTACTTCTTTCTCCCCCATGTGCCTCTTTCTCCTCCCTTGTACTTCTTTCTCCCCCATGTGTCTCTTTCTCCTACCTTGTACTTCTTTCTCCCCCATGTGTCTCTTTCTCCTCCCTTGTACTTCTTTCTCCCCCATGTGTCTCTTTCTCCTACCTTGTACTTCTTTCTCCCCCATGTGTCTCTTTCTCCTCCCTTGTACTTCTTTCTCCCCCATGTGTCTCTTTCTCCTCCCTTGTACTTCTTTCTCCCCCATGTGTCTCTTTCTCCTCCCTTGTACTTCTTTCTCCCCCATGTGTCTCTTTCTCCTCCCTTGTACTTCTTTCTCCCCCTTGTGTCTCTTTCCCCTCCCTTGTACTTCTTTCTCCCCCATGTGTCTCTTTCTCCTCCCTTGTACTTCTTTCTCCCCCATGTGTCTCTTTCCCCTCCCTTGTACTTCTTTCTCCCCCATGTGTCTCTTTCTCCTCCCTTGTACTTCTTTCTCCCCTATGTGTCTCTTTCTCCTCCCTTGTACTTCTTTCTCCCCTATGTGTCTCTTTCTCCTCCCTTGTACTTCTTTCTACCCCTTGTGTCTCTTTCTCCTACCTTGTACTTCTTTCTCCCCCATGTGTCTCTTTCTCCTCCCTTGTACTTCTTTCTCCCCTATGTGTCTCTTTCTCCTCCCTTGTACTTCTTTCTCCCCTATGTGTCTCTTTCTCCTCCCTTGTACTTCTTTCTACCCCTTGTGTCTCTTTCTCCTACCTTGTACTTCTTTCTCCCCCCATGTGTCTCTTTCTCCTCCCTTGTACTTCTTTCTCCCCTATGTGTCTCTTTCTCCTCCCTTGTACTTCTTTCTACCCCTTGTGTCTCTTTCTCCTACCTTGTACTTCTTTCTCCCCCATGTGTCTCTTTCTCCTCCCTTGTACTTCTTTCTCCCCTATGTGTCTCTTTCTCCTCCCTTGTACTTCTTTCTCCCCTATGTGTCTCTTTCTCCTCCCTTGTACTTCTTTCTACCCCTTGTGTCTCTTTCTCCTACCTTGTACTTCTTTCTCCCCCATGTGTCTCTTTCTCCTCCCTTGTACTTCTTTCTCCCCTATGTGTCTCTTTCTCCTCCCTTGTACTTCTTTCTCCCCTATGTGTCTCTTTCTCCTCCCTTGTACTTCTTTCTACCCCTTGTGTCTCTTTCTCCTACCTTGTACTTCTTTCTCCCCCCATGTGTCTCTTTCTCCTCCCTTGTACTTCTTTCTCCCCTATGTGTCTCTTTCTCCTCCCTTGTACTTCTTTCTCCCCTATGTGTCTCTTTCTCCTCCCTTGTACTTCTTTCTACCCCTTGTGTCTCTTTCTCCTACCTTGTACTTCTTTCTCCCCCCATGTGTCTCTTTCTCCTCCCTTGTACTTCTTTCTCCCCCATGTGTCTCTTTCTCCTCCCTTGTACTTCTTTCTCCCCCTTGTGTCTCTTTCCCCTCCCTTGTACTTCTTTCTCCCCCATGTGTCTCTTTCTCCTCCCTTGTACTTCTTTCTCCCCCATGTGTCTCTTTCCCCTCCCTTGTACTTCTTTCTCCCCCATGTGTCTCTTTCTCCTCCCTTGTACTTCTTTCTCCCCCATGTGTCTCTTTCTCCTCCCTTGTACTTCTTTCTCCCCCATGTGTCTCTTTCTCCTCCCATGTACTTCTTTCTCCCCCATGTGCCTCTTTCTCCTCCCTTGTACTTCTTTCTCCCCCATGTGTCTCTTTCTCCTGCCTTGTACTTCTTTCTCCCCCCTTGCACCTCTCTTTATCCCTCCTGCCCGCCCACATCATCACGCGCCCCTGCGGGCCGTGATGACATAACGACAGAGAAGGGGAAGAGGGCAGAGGCACCGGAAGAGAAGCGCTTGCTTACAGACAGTAACGATCAGTCTGCTGGCAGCAAGCGCTTCTCTTCCGGTGCCTCTGCCCTCTTCCTCTTCTCTGTCGTTATGTCATCACGGCCCGCAGGGGCGCGTGATGATGCGGGAGGATGGAACTTGTCATATTGGCGCTGGCCCCTTGCGAGATGTCGCCAAACTGCAGAGTGGAGGAGGTGGGACACTAGCACCCTAGCACCGAGAGGGAAAGCTTATATTCAAACTGAATACAGGGCTTCAGTTTCCCTGTATTTTCGCCCTCACTAAATATCTACTCGCAAAATGCGAGTAGGCGAGTGGAAATTTTGAGCCCTGTCTATAGTACATATACACACCAAATCTAGTACAGATCTATAGTACATACACATACCAAATCTAGTACAGATCTATAGTACATACACACATCAAATCTAGTACAGATCTATAGTACATATACATACCAAATCTAGTACAGATCTATAGTACATATACACACACCAAATCTAGTACAGATCTATAGTACATACACATACCAAATCTAGTACAGATCTATAGTACATACACACATCAAATCTAGTACAGATCTATAGTACATATACACACCAAATCTAGTACAGATCTATAGTACATATACACACCAAATCTAGTACAGATCTATAGTACATACACACATACCAAATCTAGTACAGATCTATAGTACATATACACATCAAATCTAGTACAGACCTATAGTACATATCCATACCAAATCTAGTACAGACCTATAGTACATATACACACCAAATCTAGTACAGATCTATAGTACATACACATACCAAATCTAGTACAGATCTATAGTACATACACACATCAAATCTAGTACAGACCTATAGTACATATCCATACCAAATCTAGTACAGATCTATAGTACATACACACACCAAATCTAGTACAGATCTATAGTACATATACATACCAAATCTAGTACAGCCCTATAGTACATATACACACCAAATCTAGTACAGATCTATAGTACATATACACACCAAATCTAGTACAGATCTATAGTTCATATACATACCAAATCTAGTACAGATCTATAGTACATACACACACCAAATCTAGTACAGACCTATAGTACATATCCATACCAAATCTAGTACAGATCTATAGTACATACACACACCAAATCTAGTACAGATCTATAGTACATAGACATACCAAATCTAGTACAGATCTATAGTACATACACACACCAAATCTAGTACAGATCTATAGTACATATACATACCAAATCTAGTACAGATCTATAGTACATACACACATCAAATCTAGTACAGACCTATAGTACATATCCATACCAAATCTAGTACAGATCTATAGTACATACACACACCAAATCTAGTACAGATCTATAGTACATACACACACCAAATCTAGTACAGATCTATAGTACATACACACACCAAATCTAGTACAGATCTATAGTACATATACACACCAAATCTAGTACAGATCTATAGTACATATACACACCAAATCTAGTACAGATCTATAGTACATACACACATACCAAATCTAGTACAGATCTATAGTACATACGCACACCAAAGCTAGTACAGATCTACAGTACATACCCACACCAAATCTAGTACAGATCTATAGTACATACACACATACCAAATCTAGTATAGATCTATAGTACATACACACACCAAATCTAGTACAGATCTATAGTACATACACACATACCAAATCTAGTATAGATCTATAGTACATACACACACCAAAGCTAGTACAGATCTATAGTACATATACACATACCAAATCTGGTACAGATCTATAATACATATACAGACCTATAGTACATATACATACCAAATCTAGTACAGATCTATAGTACATATACAGACCTATAGTACATATACATACCAAATCTAGTACAGATCTATAGTACATATACAGACCTATAGTACATATACATACCAAATCTAGTACAGATCTATAGTACATATACATACCAAATCTAGTACAGATCTATAGTACATACACACACCAAAACTAGTACAGATCTATAGTACATATACACATTCCAAATCTGGTACAGATCTATAATACATATACATACCAAATCTAGTACAGATCTATAGTACATATACAGACCTATAGTACATATACACACCAAATCTAGTACAGACCTATAGTACATACACATACCAAATCTAGTACAGATCTATAGTACATACACATACCAAATCTAGTACAGATCTATAGTACATACACATACCAAATCTAGTACAGATCTATATTACATATACACACCAAATCTAGTACAGATCTATAGTACATACACATACCAAATCTAGTACAGATCTATAGTACATACACATACCAAATCTATTACAGATCTATAGTACATATACAGACCTATAGTACATATACATACCAAATCTAGTACAGATCTATAGTACATATACATACCAAATCTAGTACAGATCTATAGTACATACACATACCAAATCTAGTACAGATCTATAGTACATACACACACCAAATCTAATACAGACCTATAGTACATATATATATATACCAAATCTAGTACATATCTATAGTACATACATACCTACCAAATAGGGTTGCCCCTCGGCCGGTATTTTACTGGCACAGCTGGTAATTAGCACTGCTGAGCCGGTGCCGGTATAACCTCTATACCGGCAATTGAAAAGCCGGTATTACTGCTTTGCCTTGCTTCCCGCTAGGCCCAGACCACTTCGGCAGCCTTTAATGATGTCACTGACTCACTGTCACTCTCTAAGCCCTCCCTCCCTCACTCAGCCGCGTGCTCCGCCGTTTCCTGGTTGCATGTGCCTCCAGTCCAGTGCGTGACGCATCCAGATTGTCACTTCTCTGGTCTTTGCTACATTGATTCTCTTAGCGAGTTTGTATATTCTCACGCAATGTTGGGTCTGTGTGATCAGGAGAAACGGGGCTGCAGGAAGCTGCTGGAGGACCTGCGGACCATAGACTTGATCTCTCTGGCACAGACTGCCACAATATACAAGTCACATGATCACAGTGTTCAGCAGGGAAGGTAACAACCTACATACCATGTAATGGGGCTGTCAGTTGTAGGACTTCCACCTTTTGGGGACAGCGACTCCCATCATCCCCATCCAGCTGCTAACTGGTTTGATATCATGGAAGTTGTAGTCCCCAACAGCTGGAGGTCCAACAGTTAGCTAAATCTGTACTAACCAACACGGTATATGTAACTTGGATGGATTCTAATACAGCACAGTAGCCAGTAGGGCAGGTCAGCTTGAACCTCTGAGTTCAGTGTCTGGCTGAGGATCATGGGAGCTGTAGTGTAGCAACTGGTTAACCACAGGTTGTCTACCCCTGCTCTAAACAAGAGTAAAACGTTGTACATCTCTGTAGATGAACTCTATATGTAAAGCATTGATTCACAATGAATTGTGCCTTGTCCCTCAGGGGTTAATGAAGTAGATCCATGCAGTTTCCTGTAGAGTGAAGCAGGAGTGCGCTAAACTGCCGGCAGGTTAGTCATTGAAAAGTCTCTACAGTTTTATCACCCAGTGATAGGAACACCGCCACCTAGTGACCACAGTAGAAATTTGAAGTTTAATGCTAAAAAATATATATATTTTAACATGGTTACATAGTTGAATTATATATTTTTATATTAAACTTCAAGTCTCCCGGCAGTGGGAACACCTTTGTTTTCCTCAGTAGGAAATACTCTTGTGGGTTCTCTTTGGTTCCAGGGCCGGCGGCCTTCATGACATTACTACAGAGGGATTCTGTATTAACCTCCATGTGGACCAGTGACATGCCGCGCATTGCTTGGAAACGTGTTTCATTCCCATCTAGGCCTCATCAGCTTAACTGGGAGGTCTGATCACCTTTGTGTGTAGGGGGTCCTTCACCACTCTGGCCTGAGAGAGCTTAGTCTGAGAGAGATAGAGACTGCTTAGTCTGAGAGAGACGGAGAGTGCTTAGTCTGAGAGAGATAGAGACTGCTTAGTCTGAGAGAGAGAATGAGTACTTAGTCTGAGAGAGAAAGTGTGTGTGCTTAGTCTGAGAGAGAAAGTGTGTGTGCTTAGTCTGAGAGAGAAAGTGTGTGTGCTTAGTCTGAGAGAGATAGAGTCCTTAGTCTGAGAGAGATAGAGAGTGCTTAGTACGAGAGAGAGTGAGTGCTTAGTACGAGAGAGAGTGAGTGCTTAGTCTGAGAAAGAGAATGCTTCATCTGAGAGAGAGAGAGTACTTAGTCTGAAAGAGACAGAGACTGCTTAGTCTGAGAGAGATAGAGAGTGCTTAGTCTGAGAGAGAGTGAGTGCTTAGTCTGAGGAAGAGAATGCTTCATCTGAGAGATAGAGAGTACTTAGTCTGAAAGAGACAGAGACTGCTTAGTCTGAGAGAGATAGAGAGTGCTTAGTCTGAGAGAGATAGAGAGTGCTTAGTCTGAGAGAGATAGAGAGTGCTTAGTCTGAGAGAGAGAGAGAGAGAGTACTTAGTCTGAAAGAGACAGAGACTGCTTAGTCTGAGAGAGATAGAGAGTGCTTAGTCTGAGAGAGAGAGAGAGAGAGTACTTAGTCTGAGAGAGATAGAGACTGCTTAGTCTGAGAGAGAGAGTGAGTACTTAGTCTGAGAGAGAAAGTGTGTGTGCTTAGTCTGAGAGAGAAAGTGTGTGTGCTTAGTCTGAGAGAGAAAGTGTGTGTGTGTGTGTGTGTGTGTGTGTGTGTGTGCTTAGTCTGAGAGAGATAGAGAGTGCTTAGTACGAGAGAGAGTGAGTGCTTAGTCTTAGAGAGTGAGTGCTTAGTCTGAGAGAGACAGAGACTGCTTAGTCTGAGAGAGAGAGAGAGTGCTTAGTACGAGAGAGAGTGAGTGCTTAGTCTTAGAGAGTGAGTGCTTAGTCTGAGAGAGACAGAGACTGCTTAGTCTGAGAGAGAGAGAGAGTGAGTACTTAGTCTGAGAGAGACAGAGACTGCTTAGTCTGAGAGAGAGAGAGAGAGAGTACTTAGTCTGAGAGAGAGAGAGAGTGAGTACTTAGTCTGAGAGAGACAGAGACTGCTTAGTATGAGAGAGAGTGAGTGCTTAATCTGAGAAAGAGAATGCTTCATCTGAGAGATAGAGAGTACTTAGTCTGAAAGAGACAGAGACTGTTTAGTCTGAGAGAGATAGAGTGCTTAGTCTGAGAGAGAGAGAGAGAGAGAGAGAGAGTGCTTAGTCTGAAAGAGACAGAGACTGCTTAGTCTGAGAGAGAGAGTGCTTAGTCTGAGAGAGACAGAGACTGCTTAGTCTGAGAGAGAGAGACTGCTTAGTCTGAGAGAGAGAGAGAATGCTTCTCTCTGACTCAGACTAAGCACTCTCTCTCTCTCAGACTAAGCAGTCTCTGTCTCTCTCAGACTAAGTACTCTCTCTCTCTCTCTCTCAGACTAAGCAGTATCTGTCTCTCTCAGACTAAGCAGTCTCTGTCTCTCTCAGACTAAGCAGTCTCTGTCTCTCTCAGACTAAGTACTCTCTCTCTAAGATTAAGGATTCTCTCTCTCAGACTAAACACTCTCTCTCAGACTAAGCAGTCTCTGTCTGTCTCAGACTGTCTGAGAGAGGCAGAGAGTGCTTAGTCTGAGTGAGAGTGCTTAGTCTGAGAGTGGTCATGCAACATTGAGTGGTTCTGCCCCTTTTGTGGCTCCTCCCTTTTGTGACTCCGCCCTCACACAGCTATGGCCGGTATTTTTTTTAGGAAAATTTGGCAACCCTAATCATGAAATAACCTAAAAATGATCAGTAATGCCCTACCTACCAGCCACGCCCCCAGCAATGCCACCTAAAACACCAGTGTTCCTTTTTGGCCATGTGAAATACTGGAAGATATGGTGTGTGTGTGTGTGTGATACTGTATGTATATGTGTGTTGCGAGTGTATGGATATGTTTGTGTGTGTGTGAACATGTGTATGTGTGTTATTGCACTAGGCCATGCTAGAATCATAGTGCGATATTGTGGTTTTGCTGTTTGAAGTCACATGATGGAAATTTCAGTGATGGGAACATGTCATAACAACAGCACACAACTTTCCAACCACAAGAAGGAAGAGAGATCACTGGGGGGAAGTGAGAGAGCATGAGGGGGGCATAACAAGCGGATACTGGGGGAGATGAGGAAAGTGGACGAGGGGTGTGGGACCTGGCGCTGGGGGCAAAAGAACAGACCGAGGTGTGTATAAATCACAAGAGGAGGAGATGGAACAGAGTGAGATGTGTATAGATCACAAGAGGAGGAGATGGAACAGAGTGAGATGTGTATAGAGTGCAGGAGGAGGAGACAGAACAGAGGGAGATGTGTATAGAGTGCAGGAGGAGGAGAAGGAACGGAGGGAGATGTGTATAGAGTGCAGGAGGAGGAGAAGGAACAGAGGGAGATGTGTATAGAGTGCAGGAGGAGGAGGAGAAGGAACAGAGGGAGATTTGTATAGAGTGCAGGAGGAGGAGAAGGAACAGAGGGAGATGTGTATAGAGTGCAGGAGGAGGAGAGGGAACAGAGGGAGATGTGTATAGATCACAAGAGGAGGAGATGGAACAGAGTGAGATGTGTATAGATCACAAGAGGAGGAGATGGAACAGAGTGAGATGTGTATAGATCACAAGAGGAGGAGACAGAACAGAGGGAGATGTGTATAGAGTGCAGGAGGAGGAGAAGGAACAGAGGGAGATGTGTATAGAGTGCAGGAGGAGGAGAGGGAACAGAGGGAGATGTGTATAGAGTGCAGGAGGAGGAGAAGGAACAGAGGGAGATGTGTATAGATCACAAGAGGAGGAGATGGAACAGAGGGAGATGTGTATAGAGTGCAGGAGGAGAAGAAGGAACAAAGGGAGATGTGTATAGATCACAGGAGGAGGAGAAGGAACAGAGGGAGATGTGTATAGAGTGCAGGAGGAGGACCAGGAACAGAATGAGATGTGTATAGAGTGCAGGAGCAGGAACAGAGGAAGATACGTATAGAGTGCGGGAGGAGGAGAAGGAACAGAGGGAGATGTGTATAGAGTGCAGGAGGAGAAGGAACAGAGGGAGATGTATATAGAGTGCAGGAGGAGGAGAAGGAACAGAGGGAGATGTGTATAGAGTGCAGGAGGAGGAGAAGGAATGGAGGGAGATAAGTATAGAGCGCAGGAGGAGGAGAGGGAACAGAGGGAGATGTGTATAGAGTGCAGGAGGAGGAGAAGGAACAGAGGGAGATGTGTATAGAGTGCAGGAGGAGGAGAAGGAACAGAGGGAGATGTGTATAGAGTGCAGGAGGAGGAGAGGGAACAGAGGGAGATGTGTATAGAGTGCAGGAGGAGGAGAAGGAACAGAGGGAGATGTGTATAGAGTGCAGGAGGAGGAGAGGGAACAGAGGGAGATGTGTATAGAGTGCAGGAGGAGGAGAAGGAACAGAGGGAGTTGTGTATAGAGTGCAGGAGGAGGACCAGGAACAGAATGAGATGTGTATAGAGTGCAGGAGCAGGAACAGAGGAAGATACGTATAGAGTGCAGGAGGAGGAGAAGGAACAGAGGGAGATGTGTATAGAGTGCAGGAGGAGGACCAGGAACAGAATGAGATGTGTATAGAGTGCAGGAGCAGGAACAGAGGAAGATAAGTATAGAGTGCAGGAGGAGGAGAAGGAACAGAGGGAGATGTGTATAGAGTGCAGGAGGAGAAGGAACAGAGGGAGATGTATATAGAGTGCAGGAGGAGGAGAAGGAACAGAGGGAGATGTGTATAGAGTGCAGGAGGAGGAGAAGGAATGGAGGGAGATAAGTATAGAGCACAGGAGGAGGAGAGGGAACAGAGGGAGATGTGTATAGAGTGCAGGAGGAGGAGAAGGAACAGAGGGAGATGTGTATAGAGTGCAGGAGGAGGAGAGGGAACAGAGGGAGATGTGTATAGAGCGCAGGAGGAGGAGAAGGAACAGAGGGAGATGTGTATAGAGTGCAGGAGGAGGAGAGGGAACAGAGGGAGATGTGTATAGAGTGCAGGAGGAGGAGAAGGAACAGAGGGAGATGTGTATAGAGCGCAGGAGGAGGAGAGGGAACAGAGGGAGATGTGTATAGAGTGCAGGAGGAGGAGAAGGAATAGAGGGAGATGTGTATAGAGTGCAGGAGGAGGAGAAGGAACAGAGGGAGATGTGTATAGAGCGCAGGAGGAGGAGAGGGAACAGAGGGAGATGTGTATAGAGTGCAGGAGGAGGAGAGGGAACAGAGGGAGATGTGTATAGAGTGCAGGAGGAGGAGAAGGAATAGAGGGAGATGTGTATAGAGTGCAGGAGGAGGAGCAGAAACAGAGGGAGATGTGTATAGAGTGCAGGAGGAGGAGAGGGAACAGAGGGAGATGTGTATAGAGTGCAGGAGGAGGAGAGGGAACAGAGGGAGATGTGTATAGAGTGCAGGAGGAGGAGAAGGAACAGAAGGAGATGTGTATAGAGTGCAGGAGGAGGAGAAGGAATAGAGGGAGATGTGTATAGAGTGCAGGAGGAGGAGAGGGAACAGAGGGAGATGTGTATAGAGTGCAGGATGAGGAGAAGGAACAGAGGGAGATGTGTATAGAGTGCAGGAGGAGGAGAAGGAACAGAGGGAGATGTGTATAGATTGCAGGAGGAGGAGAGGGAACAGAGGGAGATGTGTATAGAGTGCAGCAGGAGGAGAGAGAACAGAGGAAGATGTGTATAGAGTGCAGGAGGAGGAGAAGGAATAGAGGGAGATGTGTATAGAGTGTAGGAGGAGGAGAGGGAACAGAGGGAGATGTGTATAGATTGCAGGAGGAGGAGAAGGAACAGAGGGAGATGTGTATAGAGTGCAGGAGGAGGAGACAGAACAGAGGGAGATGTGTATAGAGTGCAGCAGGAGGAGAGGGATAAAGGGAGATGTGTATAGAGTGCAGGAGGAGGAGAAGGAACAGAGGGAGATGAGTATAGAGTGCAGGAGGAGGAGAAGGAACAGAGGGAGATGTGTATAGAGTGCAGGAGGAGGAGAAGGAACGGAGGGAGATGTGTATAGAGTGCAGGAGGAGGAGACAGAACAGAGGGAGATGTGTATAGAGTGCAGGAGGAGGAGAAGGAATAGAGGGAGATGTGTATAGAGTGCAGGAGGAGGAGAGGGAACAGAGGGAGATGTGTATAGATTGCAGGAGGAGGAGAAGGAACAGAGGGAGATGTGTATAGAGTGCAGCAGGAGGAGAGGGATAAAGGGAGATGTGTATAGAGTGCAGGAGGAGGAGAAGGAACAGAGGGAGATGTGTATAGGGTGCAGGAGGAGGAGAGGGAACAGAGGGAGATGTGTATAGAGTGCAGGATGAGGAGGAGAAGGAACAGAGGGAGATGTGTATAGAGTGCAGGAGGAGGAGGAGAAGGAACAGAGGGAGATGTGTATAGAGTGCAGGAGGAGGAGAGGGAACAGAGGGAGATGTGTATAGAGTGCAGGAGGAGGAGAAGGAACAGAGGGAGATGTGTATAGGGTGCAGGAGGAGGAGAGGGAACAGAGGGAGATGTGTATAGAGTGCAGGAGGAGGAGAGGGAACAGAGGGAGATGTGTATAGAGTGCAGGAGGAGGAGAAGGAACAGAGGGAGATGTGTATAGAGTGCAGGAGGAGGAGAGGGAACAGAGGGAGATGTGTATAGAGTGCAGGAGGAGGAGAAGGAACAGAGGGAGATGTGTATAGAGTGCAGGAGGAGGAGAGGGAACAGAGGGAGATGTGTATAGAGTGCAGGAGGAGGAGAGGGAACAGAGGGAGATGTGTATAGAGTGCAGGAGGAGGAGAAGGAATAGAGGGAGATGTGTATAGAGTGCAGGAGGAGGAGCAGAAACAGAGGGAGATGTGTATAGAGTGCAGGAGGAGGAGAGGGAACAGAGGGAGATGTGTATAGAGTGCAGGAGGAGGAGAGGGAACAGAGGGAGATGTGTATAGAGTGCAGGAGGAGGAGAAGGAACAGAAGGAGATGTGTATAGAGTGCAGGAGGAGGAGAAGGAATAGAGGGAGATGTGTATAGAGTGCAGGAGGAGGAGACAGAACAGAGGGAGATGTGTATAGAGTGCAGGAGGAGGAGGAGAGGGAACAGAGGGAGATGTGAATAGAGTGCAGGATGAGGAGAAGGAACAGAGGGAGATGTGTATAGAGTGCAGGAGGAGGAGAAGGAACAGAGGGAGATGTGTATAGATTGCAGGAGGAGGAGAAGGAACAGAGGGAGATGTGTATAGAGTGCAGCAGGAGGAGAGAGAACAGAGGAAGATGTGTATAGAGTGCAGGAGGAGGAGAAGGAATAGAGGGAGATGTGTATAGAGTGTAGGAGGAGGAGAGGGAACAGAGGGAGATGTGTATAGAGTGCAGGAGGAGGAGAAGGAACAGAGGGAGATGTGTATAGAGTGCAGGAGGAGGAGACAGAACAGAGGGAGATGTGTATAGAGTGCAGCAGGAGGAGAGGGATAAAGGGAGATGTGTATAGAGTGCAGGAGGAGGAGAAGGAACAGAGGGAGATGAGTATAGAGTGCAGGAGGAGGAGAAGGAACAGAGGGAGATGTGTATAGAGTGCAGGAGGAGGAGGAGAAGGAACGAGAGGGAGATGTGTATAGAGTGCAGAGAGGAGGAGATGGAACAGAGGGAGATGTGTATAGAGTGCAGAGAGGAGTTGGAGAAGGAACAGAGGGAGATGTGTTATAGAGTGCAGAGAGGAGGAGATGGGAACAGAGGAGATGTGTATAGAGTGCAGGAGGAGGAGAGACGGAACAGAGGGAGATGTGTATAGAGTGCTGAGGAGGAGAGGGAAAAGAGGAGATTGTGTATAGAGTGCAGGAGGAGGAGAAGGAACAGAGGGAGATGTGTATAGAGTGCAGGAGGAGGAGAGGATCAGAGGGAGATGTGTATAGAGTGCAGGAGTGGAGGAGAGGGAACAGAGGGAGATGTGTATAGAGTGCAGAGAGGGAGGAGGGAAGTACAGAGGGAGAGTGTGTATAGAGTGCAGGAGGAGGAGAGGGAACAGAGGAGATGTGTATAGAGTGCAGGAGGAGGAGAGAACAGAGGAGATGGTGTAGTAGTGCAGAGGAGGAGGAGAGGAACAGGAGGAGATGTGTATTGAGTGCAGGAGGGAGGAGAGGGAACAGAGGGAGATGTTGATATAGAGGTGCAGGAGGAGAGAAGAACAGAGGGAGATGTGTATAGAGTAGGGAGGAGGAGAGGGAACAGAGGAGATGTGTATAGAGTGCAGGAGGAGGAGAGGAACAGAGGGAGATGTGTATAGAGTGCAGGAGGAGGGAGAAGGAACAGAGGGAGATGTGTGTAGAGAGTGCAGGAGGGAGAAGGGAACAGAGGGAGAGTGTGTATAGAGTGCAGGAGGAGAGAAGGATCAGAGGGAGATGTGTATAGAGTGCAGGAGGAGGAGCAGGAACAGAGGGAGATGTGTATAGAGTGCAGGAGGAGGAGAGGAACAGAGGGAGATGTGTATAGAGTGCAGAGGAGGGGAGAAGGAACAGAGGGAGAATGTGTATAGAGTGCAGGAGGAGGAGAAGGGAACAGAGGAGATGTGTATAGAGTGCAGGAGGAGGAGAGAAGGAACAGAGGGAGATGTGTATAGAGGTGAGCAGGAGGAGGAAGAACAGAGGGAGATGTGTATAGAGTGCAGGAGGAGTAGAGGGAAAAGAGGGAGATGTGTATAGAGTGCAGGAAGAGGGAGATGTGTATAGATTGCAGGAGGAGGAGAAGGAACAGAGGGAGATGTGTATAGAGTGCAGCAGGAGGAGAGGGATAAAGGGAGATGTGTATAGAGTGCAGGAGGAGGAGAAGGAACAGAGGGAGATGTGTATAGGGTGCAGGAGGAGGAGAGGGAACAGAGGGAGATGTGTATAGAGTGCAGGATGAGGAGGAGAAGGAACAGAGGGAGATGTGTATAGAGTGCAGGAGGAGGAGGAGAAGGAACAGAGGGAGATGTGTATAGAGTGCAGGAGGAGGAGAGGGAACAGAGGGAGATGTGTATAGAGTGCAGGAGGAGGAGAAGGAACAGAGGGAGATGTGTATAGGGTGCAGGAGGAGGAGAGGGAACAGAGGGAGATGTGTATAGAGTGCAGGAGGAGGAGAGGGAACAGAGGGAGATGTGTATAGAGTGCAGGAGGAGGAGAAGGAACAGAGGGAGATGTGTATAGAGTGCAGGAGGAGGAGAGGGAACAGAGGGAGATGTGTATAGAGTGCAGGAGGAGGAGAAGGAACAGAGGGAGATGTGTATAGAGTGCAGGAGGAGGAGAGGGAACAGAGGGAGATGTGTATAGAGTGCAGGAGGAGGAGAGGGAACAGAGGGAGATGTGTATAGAGTGCAGGAGGAGGAGAAGGAATAGAGGGAGATGTGTATAGAGTGCAGGAGGAGGAGCAGAACAGAGGGAGATGTGTATAGAGTGCAGGAGGAGGAGAGGGAACAGAGGGAGATGTGTATAGAGTGCAGGAGGAGGAGAGGGACAGAGGGAGATGTGTATAGAGTGCAGGAGGAGGAGAAGGAACAGAAGGAGATGTGTATAGAGTGCAGGAGGAGGAGAAGGAATAGAGGGAGATGTGTATAGAGTGCAGGAGGAGGAGACAGAACAGAGGGAGATGTGTATAGAGTGCAGGAGGAGGAGGAGAGGGAACAGAGGGAGATGTGAATAGAGTGCAGGATGAGGAGAAGGAACAGAGGGAGATGTGTATAGAGTGCAGGAGGAGGAGAAGGAACAGAGGGAGATGTGTATAGATTGCAGGAGGAGGAGAAGGAACAGAGGGAGATGTGTATAGAGTGCAGCAGGAGGAGAGAGAACAGAGGAAGATGTGTATAGAGTGCAGGAGGAGGAGAAGGATAGAGGAGATGTGTATAGAGTGTAGGAGGAGGAGAGGGAACAGAGGAGATGTGTATAGATTGCAGGAGGAGGAGAAGGAACAGAGGGAGATGTGTATAGAGTGCAGGAGGAGGAGACAGAACAGAGGGAGATGTGTATAGAGTGCAGCAGGAGGAGAGGGATAAAGGGAGATGTGTATAGAGTGCAGGAGGAGGAGAAGGAACAGAGGGAGATGAGTATAGAGTGCAGGAGGAGGAGAAGGAACAGAGGGAGATGTGTATAGAGTGCAGGAGGAGGAGAAGGAACGGAGGGAGATGTGTATAGAGTGCAGGAGGAGGAGACAGAACAGAGGGAGATGTGTATAGAGTGCAGGAGGAGGAGAAGGAATAGAGGGAGATGTGTATAGAGTGCAGGAGGAGGAGAGGAACAGAGGGAGATGTGTATAGATTGCAGGAGGAGGAGAAGGAACAGAGGGAGATGTGTATAGAGTGCAGCAGGAGGAGAGGGATAAAGGGAGATGTGTATAGAGTGCAGGAGGAGGAGAAGGAACAGAGGGAGATGTGTATAGGGTGCAGGAGGAGGAGAGGGAACAGAGGGAGATGTGTATAGAGTGCAGGATGAGGAGGAGAAGGAACAGAGGGAGATGTGTATAGAGTGCAGGAGGAGGAGAGAAGGAACAGAGGGAGATGTGTATAGAGTGCAGGAGGAGGAGAGGGAACAGAGGGAGATGTGTATAGAGTGCAGGAGGAGGAGAAGGAACAGAGGGAGATGTGTATAGGGTGCAGGAGGAGGAGAGGGAACAGAGGGAGATGTGTATAGAGTGCAGGAGGAGGAGAGGAACAGAGGGAGATGTGTATAGAGTGCAGGAGGAGGAGAAGGAACAGAGGGAGATGTGTATAGAGTGCAGGAGGAGGAGAGGGAACAGAGGGAGATGTGTATAGAGTGCAGGAGGAGGAGGAGAGGGAACAGAGGGAGATGTGTATAGAGTGCAGGATGAGGAGAAGGAATAGAGGGAGATGTGTATAGAGTGCAGGATGAGGAGAAGGAACAGAGGGAGATGTGTATAGAGTGCAGGAGGAGGAGAGGGAACAGAGGGAGATGTGTATAGAGTGCAGGAGGAGGAGGAGAGGGAACAGAGGGAGATGTGTATAGAGTGCAGGATGAGGAGAAGGAATAGAGGGAGATGTGTATAGAGTGCAGGAGGAGGAGAGAGAACAGAGGAAGATGTGTACAGAGTGCAGGAGGAGGAGAAGGAACAGAGGGAGATGAGTACAGAGTGCAGGAGGAGGAGAAGGAACAGAGGGAGATGTGTATAGAGTGCAGGAGGAGGTGAAGGAACAGAGGGAGATGTGTATAGAGTGCAGGAGGAGGAGAAGGAATAGAGGGAGATGTGTATAGAGTGCAGGAGGAGGAGAGGGACCAGAGGGAGATGTGTATAGAGTGCAGGAGGAGGAGAAGGAATAGAGGGAGATGTGTATAGAGTGCAGGAGGAGGAGAAGGAACGGAGGGAGATGTGTATAGAGTGCAGGAGGAGGAGACAGAACAGAGGGAGATGTGTATAGAGTGCAGGAGGAGGAGAAGGAATAGAGGGAGATGTGTATAGAGTGCAGGAGGAGGAGAGGGAACAGAGGGAGATGTGTATAGAGTGCAGGAGGAGGAGAAGGAACAGAGGGAGATGTGTATGGAGTGCAGCAGGAGGAGAGGGATAAAGGGAGATGTGTATAGAGTGCAGGAGGAGGAGAAGGAACAGAGGGAGATGTGTATAGGGTGCAGGAGGAGGAGAGGGAACAGTGGGAGATGTGTATAGAGTGCAGGATGAGGAGAGGGAACAGAGGGAGATGAGTATAGAGTGCAGGAGGAGGAGGAGAGGGAACAGAGGGAGATGTGTATAGAGTGCAGGAGGAGGAGAGGGAACAGAGGGAGATGAGTATAGAGTGCAGCAGGAGGATAAGGAACAGAGGGAGATGTGTATAGAGAGCAGCAGGAGGATAAGGAACAGAGGGAGATGTGTATAAAGTGCAGGAGGAGGAGACAGAACAGAGGGAGATGAGTATAGAGCGCAGCAGGAGGATAAGGAACAGAGGGAGATGTGTATAGAGAGCAGCAGGAGGATAAGGAATAGAGGGAGATGTGTATAGAGAGCAGCAGGAGGATAAGGAACAGAGGGAGATGTGTATAGAGAGCAGCAGGAGGATAAGGAACAGAGGGAGATGTGTATAGAGAGCAGCAGGAGGATAAGGAACAGAGGGAGATGTGTATAGAGTGCAGGAGGAGGAGAAGGAATAGAGGGAGATGTGTATAGAGTGCAGGAGGAGGAGAGGGAACAGAGGGAGATGTGTATAGAGTGCAGGAGGAGGAGAGGGAACAGAGGGAGATGTGTATAGAGTGCAGGAGGAGGAGAAGGAACAGAGGGAGATGTATATAGATTGCAGGAGGAGGAGAAGGAACAGAGGGAGATGTGTATAGAGTGCAGCAGGAGGAGAGAGAACAGAGGAAGATGTGTATAGAGTGCAAGAGGAGGAGAAGGAATAGAGCGAGATGTGTATAGAGTGTAGGAAGAGGAGAGGGAACAGAGGGAGATGTGTATAGATTGCAGGAGGAGGAGAAGGAACAGAGGGAGATGTGTATAGAGTGCAGGAGGAGGAGACAGAACAGAGGGAGATGTGTATAGAGTGCAGCAGGAGGAGAGGGATAAAGGGAGATGTGTATAGAGTGCAGGAGGAGGAGAAGGAACAGAGGGAGATGAGTATAGAGTGCAGGAGGAGGAGAAGGAACAGAGGGAGATGTGTATAGAGTGCAGGAGGAGGAGAAGGAACGGAGGGAGATGTGTATAGAGTGCAGGAGGAGGAGACAGAACAGAGGGAGATGTGTATAGAGTGCAGGAGGAGGGGAAGGAATAGAGGGAGATGTGTATAGAGTGCAGGAGGAGGAGAGGGAACAGAGGGAGATGTGTATAGATTGCAGGAGGAGGAGAAGGAACAGAGGGAGATGTGTATAGAGTGCAGCAGGAGGAGAGGGATAAAGGGAGATGTGTATAGAGTGCAGGAGGAGGAGAAGGAACAGAGGGAGATGTGTATAGGGTGCAGGAGGAGGAGAGGGAACAGAGGGAGATGTGTATAGAGTGCAGGATGAGGAGGAGAAGGAACAGAGGGAGATGTGTATAGAGTGCAGGAGGAGGAGGAGAAGGAACAGAGGGAGATGTGTATAGAGTGCAGGAGGAGGAGAGGGAACAGAGGGAGATGTGTATAGAGTGCAGGAGGAGGAGAAGGAACAGAGGGAGATGTGTATAGGGTGCAGGAGGAGGAGAGGGAACAGAGGGAGATGTGTATAGAGTGCAGGAGGAGGAGAGGGAACAGAGGGAGATGTGTATAGAGTGCAGGAGGAAAAGGAACAGAGGGAGATGTGTATAGAGTGCAGGAGGAGGAAAAGGAACAGAGGGAGATGTGTATAGAGTGCAGGAGTAGGAGAAGGAACAGAGGGAGATGTGTATAGAGTGCAGGAGGAGGAGGAGAGAGAACAGAGGGAGATGTGTATAGAGTGCAGGAGGAGGAGAAGGAACAGAGGGAGATGTGTATAGAGTGCAGGAGGAGGAGGAGAGAGAACAGAGGGAGATGTGTATAGAGTGCAGGAGGAGGAGAAGGAACAGAGGGAGATGCGTATAGAGTGCAGGAGGAGGAGAAGGAATAGAGGGAGATGTGTATAGAGTGCAGGAGGAGGAGAAGGAACAGAGGGAGATGTGTATAGAGTGCAGGAGGAGGAGGAGGAGAGAGAACAGAGGGAGATGTGTATAGAGTGCAGGAGGAGAAGAAGGAATAGAGGGAGATGTGTATAGAGTGCAGGAGGAGGAAAATGAACAGAGGGAGATGTGTATATAGTGCAGGAGGAGGAGAAGGAACAGAGGGAGATGTGTATAGAGTGCAGGAGGAGGAGAAGGAACAGAGGGAGATGTGTATAGAGTGCAGGAGGAGGAGAAGGAACAGAGGGAGATGTGTATAGAGTGCAGGAGGAGGAGAAGGAACAGAGGGAGATGTGTATAGAGCGCAGGAGGAGGAGAAGGAACAGAGGGAGATGTGTATAGAGTGCAGGAGGAGGAGAAGGAACAGAGGGAGATGTGTATAGAGTGCAGGAGGAGGAAAATGAACAGAGGGAGAAGTGTATAGAGTGCAGGAGGAGGAGGAGAGAGAACAGAGGGAGATGTGTATAGAGTGCAGGAGGAGGAGAAGGAACAGAGGGAGATGTGTATAGAGTGCAGGAGGAGGAGAAGGAATAGAGGGAGATGTGTATAGAGTGCAGGAGGAGGACAGGGAACAGAGGGAGATGTGTATAGAGTGCAGTAGGAGGAGAAGGAATAGAGGGAGATGTGTATAGAGTGCAGGAGGAGGAGAAGGAACAGAGGGAGATGTGTATAGAGTGCAGGAGGAGGAGAAGGAATAGAGGGAGATGTGTATAGATAGGATATACAAGGAACTGCGTACCCCGTACCTGTATCGGATTATTATGGGAGGATGAAGGATATACAAGGACCTGTGTACCCCGTACCTGTATAGGGTTATTATGGGAGGATGAAGGATATACAATGACCTGCGTACCCCATACCTGTATCGGATTATTATGGGAGGATGAAGGATATACAAGGACCGGCGTACCCCGTACCTGTATCGGGTTATTATGGGAGGATGAAGGATATACAAGGAGCTGCGTACCCCGTACCTGTATAGCGTTATTATGGGAGGATGAAGGATATACAAGGAACTGCATACCCCATACCTGTATAGGGTTATTATGGGAGGATGAAGGATATACAATGACCTGTGTACCCCGTACCTGTATCGGATTATTATGGGAGGATGAAGGATATACAAGGACCTGCGTACCCCATACCTGTATCGGATTATTATGGGAGGATGAAGGATATACAAGGATCGGTGTACCCCATACCTGTATAGCGTTATTATGGGAGGATGAAGGATATACAAGGACCTGTGTACCCCGTACCTGTATCGGGTTATTATGGGAGGATGAAGGATATACAAGGAGCTGCGTACCCCATACCTGTATCGGGTTATTATGGGAGGATGAAGAATATACAAGGACCTGCGTACCCCGTACCTGTATCGGGTTATTATGGGAGGATGAAGGATATACAAGGATCGGTGTACCCCATACCTGTATAGCGTTATTATGGGAGGATGAAGGATATACAAGGAACTGCGTACCCCGTACCTGTATAGGGTTATTATGGGAAGATGAAGGATATACAAGGACCTGCGTACCCCGTACCTGTATACGGTTATTATGGGAGGATGAAGGATATACAAGGATCGGTGTACCCCATACCTGTATAGCGTTATTATGGGAGGATGAAGGATATACAAGGAACTGCGTACCCCGTACCTGTATAGGGTTATTATGGGAGGATGAAGGATATACAAGGACCTGCGTACCCCGTACCTGTATCGGATTATTATGGGAGGATGAAGGATATACAAGGACCTGCGTACCCCATACCTGTATAGGATTATTATGGGAGGATGAAGGATATACAAGGAACTGCGTACCCCGTACCTGTATCGGGTTATTATGGGAGGATGAAGGATATACAAGGACCTGCGTACCCCGTACCTGTATTGGGTTATTATGGGAGGATGAAGGATATACAAGGAACTGCGTACCCCGTACCTGTATCGGGTTATTATGGGAGGATGAAGGATATACAATGACCTGTGTACCCCGTACCTGTATCGGGTTATTATGGGAGGATGAAGGATATACAAGGACCTGCGTACCCCATACCTGTATCGGGTTATTATGGGAGGATGAAGGATATACAAGGACCTGAGTACCCCGTACCTGTATCGGGTTATTATGGGAGGATGAAGGATATACAAGGACCTGCGTACACCGTACCTGTATCGGGTTATTATGGGAGGATGAAGGATATACAAGGAACTGCGTACCCCATACCTGTATCGGGTTATTATGGGAGGATGAAGGATATACAAGGACCTGAGTACCCCGTACCTGTATCGGGTTATTATGGGAGGATGAAGGATATGCAAGGACCTGCGTACCCCGTACCTGTATCGGATTATTATGGGAAGATGAAGGATATACAAGGACCTGCGTACCCCGTACCTGTATAGGGTTATTATGGGAGGATGAAGGATATACAAGGACCTGCGTACCCCGTACCTGTATCGGATTATTATGGGAGGATGAAGGATATACAAGGACCTGCGTACCCCGTACCTGTATCGGGTTATTATGGGAGGATGAAGGATATACAAGGAACTGCGTACCCCATACCTGTATCGGGTTATTATGGGAGGATGAAGGATATACAAGGACCTGAGTACCCCGTACCTGTATCGGGTTATTATGGGAGGATGAAGGATATACAAGGACCTGCGTACCCCGTACCTGTATAGGGTTATTATGGGAGGATGAAGGATATACAAGGACCTGCGTACCCCGTACCTGTATAGCGTTATTATGGGAGGATGAAGGATATATAAGGACCTGCGTACACCGTACCTGTATCGGGTTATTATGGGAGGATGAAGGATATACAAGGACCTGCGTACCCCGTACCTGTATAGGGTTATTATGGGAAGATGAAGGATATACAAGGACCTGCGTACCCCGTACCTGTATCGGGTTATTATGGGAGGATGAAGGATATACAAGGACCTGTGTACCCCGTACCTGTATAGGGTTATTAT
>JBBDGT010000407.1:280326-332826 GCA_037306005.1 Rhinophrynus dorsalis | reverse complement strand
TACACTAATCCCAGGGCGGCCACAGTCCACACTTCTACACTCAGATCCTACAGATCCCAGGGACCAGCAAGAGTCGGAACCTCCACACACACAGGGGGGGCTATCACTGTGTCAGTGTCCGCTCTGTGTGTGTATGTCTGTTGCATGTATGTGTCTGCGCATGCCTGTGGCATGTGTGTGTGTGTGTACATCTGTTACATGTGTGTCCATATGTGCATCTCCAGTGTCTGTGTGTGTGCATGTCTTTTGCATGTCTCTGCCGCTCACTGTGTGTGTGTGTCTGCCTGTGTGTTGCATATGTCTGTGTCTACATTTCACACACGTGCACCCAACAGTCATAACATGATGGCCAATGCCTTCCCACATTGCTAGTGTGTGTATATATACATGTACACACTCACACAGGGATGACATCAGTGAGATATGCTCTGGTCCCTGCAGGACAGGTGATTAGCTATTGAAACGCCCCAGTTCACTGGTACAAATGACGCCCTATTAAGTCAATGTTCTCAGAGAAACCTTATGGAAGTGAAGGAATTAAATCCATCTTAATACTTCTTATTTGGCTCACTGTATCGGTATCCTAATTAGCTAGAAGTGGGTCACCTGACCAGACCAACCAGTTATGAAAATGAATTAATTGCACTATTGCTATAGTTCGTTACCAAAAACGAAACCTATTATTTCCTTCTCTTTTAAGGACCCCAGAGAGGGTGGAAATTGACCTCATCCTGCACCCAAAATAGGGCCGAGGCCTCACCAGCACCAGTGACACTTCCTGATTGCAGGTTTCAGGCTGCCATCGTGCTCCCCGTGCAGGCACCTCCACACATATTTCATATAATGCCATGTTATGCTCCCGTGCAGGCACCTCCACACATATTTCATACAATGTCAAGCTCCAAGCCACATGTACCCCTTGATGTTTTCATAGACCCTCTCAGTTCCAGGCCATACATACTCCACATTGTTATTAGACCCCCCCAGTTCCAGACCACATGTACCCTTCCCTGCGTTATTAGACCCCCAAGTTCCAGACCACATGTACCCCTCGCTGTGTTATTAAGACCCCCGGTTCCAGACCACATGTATCCCTCGCTGTGTTATTAAGCCCCCCCAGTTCCAGGCCACATGTACCCCTCGCTGTGTTATTAAACCCCCCCCAGTTCCAGGCCACATGTACCCCTTGCTGTGTTATTAAACCCCCCAGTTCCACACCACACGTACCCCTCGCTGTGTTACTAAACCCCTCAGTTCCACACCACATGTGCCCCTGGCTGTGTTATTAACCCCCCCCCAGTTCCAGGCCACACGAACCCCTCGCTGTGTTATTAAACCCCCAGTTCCAGACCACATATACCCCTTGCTGTGTTATTAAACCCCCCCAGTTCCAGACCACATGTACCGCTCGCTGTGTTATTAACCCCCCCTCCCAGTTCTAGGCCACACGTACCCCTCGCTGTGTTATTAAACACCCCCCCCCCAGTTCTAGGCCACACGTACCCCTCGCTGTGTTATTAAACCCCCCAGTTCTAGGCCACATGTACCCCTCGCTGTGTTATTAAACCCCCCCCCCAGTTCTAGGCCACACGTACCCCTCGCTGTGTTATTAAACCCCCCAGTTCCAGACCACATGTACCCTTCCCTGCGTTATTAAACCCCCCAGTTCCACACCACACGTACCCCTCGCTGTGTTATTAAACCCCCAGTTCCAGACCACATATACCCCTTGCTGTGTTATTAAACCCCCCCAGTTCCAGACCACATGTACCCCTCGCTGTGTTATTAACCCCCCTCCCAGTTCTAGGCCACACGTACCCCTCGCTGTGTTATTAAACCCCCCCCCCCAGTTCTAGGCCACACGTACCCCTCGCTGTGTTATTAAACCCCCCAGTTCTAGGCCACATGTACCCCTCGCTGTGTTATTAACCCCCCCAGTTCCAGGCCACATGTACCCCTCGCTGTGTTATTAGACCCCCCCAGTTCCAGACCACACGAACCCCTTGCTGTGTTATTAGACATCCCCCCCAGTTCCAGGCCACACGAACCCCTCGCTGTGTTATTAGACCCCCCCAGTTCCAGGCCACACGAACCCCTCGCTGTGTTATTAAATCCCCCAGTTCCAGGCCACACGAACCCCTCGCTGTGTTATTAGACCCCCCCCAGTTCCAGGCCACATGTACCCCTCGCTGTGTTATTAGACCCCCCAGTTCCAGGCCACACGTACCCCTCGCTGTGTTATTAGACCCCCCCCCCAGTTCCAGGCCACACGTACCCCTCGCTGTGTTATTAGACCCCCCAGTTCCAGGCCACACGAACCCCTCGCTGTGTTATTAGACCCCCCCCCCCCAGTTCCAGGCCACATGAACCCCTCGCTGTGTTATTAAACCCCCCAGTTCCAGGCCACACATACCCCTCGCTGTGTTATTAGACCCCCCCCAGGTTCCAGGCCACACGAACCCCTCGCTGTGTTATTAAACCCCCCAGTTCCAGGCCACACGTACCCCTCGCTGTGTTATTAGACCCCCCAGTTCCAGGCCACACATACCCCTCGCTGTGTTATTAGACCCCCCCCCCCAGTTCCAGGCCACACGTACCCCTCGCTGTGTTATTAGACCCCCCCAGTTGCAGGCCACATGTACCCCTCGCTGTGTTATTAGACCCCCCAGTTCCAGGCCACACATACCCCTCGCTGTGCTATTAGACCCCCCAGTCCAGGCCACATGAACCCCTCGCTGTGTTATTAGACCCCCTAGTTCAAGGCCACACGTACCCCTCGCTGTGTTATTAACCTCCCAGTTCCAGGCCACACGTACCCCTCGCTGTGCTATTAGACCCCCCCCAGTTCCAGGCCACACGTACCCCTCGCTGTGTTATTAGACCCCCCAGTTCCAGGCCACACGTACCCCTCGCTGTGTTATTAGACCCCCCAGTTCCAGGCCACACGTACCCCTCGCTGTGTTATTAAACCCCTCAGTTCCAGACCACACGTACCCCTCGCTGTGTTATTAGACCCCCCCCCCAGTTCCAGGCCACACGTACCCCTCGCTGTGTTATTAGACCCCCCCCAGTTGCAGGCCACATGTACCCCTCGCTGTGTTATTAGACCCCCCAGTTCCAGGCCACACATACCCCTCGCTGTGCTATTAGACCCCCCAGTTCCAGGCCACATGAACCCCTCGCTGTGTTATTAGACCCCCTAGTTCAAGGCCACACGTACCCCTCGCTGTGTTATTAACCTCCCAGTTCCAGGCCACACGTACCCCTCGCTGTGCTATTAGACCCCCCCCAGTTCCAGGCCACACGTACCCCTCGCTGTGTTATTAGACCCCCCCAGTTCCAGGCCACACGTACCCCTCGCTGTGTTATTAAACCCCTCAGTTCCAGACCACACGTACCCCTCGCTGTGTTATTAAACCCCCCACCAGTGTGTGGGCTCTGCCTGGATTAATGCCTAGCACTAATACAGAGACTAATTAGCATAAAGTGCCAGACTGTGCGTCACCAAAGGAAAGGAAGAATAACTGACAGCGCTAACTCGCCATAATGTATACATGTAATCAATGTAATGTAAAATAAGATAGAGAAACTAGTGTATAGACAACAGCAAGGAATGAGCGGTTCTCCAGTCCCCCAAGTAATAGGCAAAGACAAACCTGCACGCCTCCATACAAGTGCAAATGTGTACCCTGTATTGGGCGTACATAATACCACTGCGTTAGTAAATAGGAGGATTTTGTTTCACAATTTGGCCAAACCATGTATAAGATTCCCAACCCTGTCAAGGTACCCCCGTACCTGGTGTGTCCTAATCTAATGCACCGTGTATAAACATGGGGAGGTGCTGTAATTGTAACAGACGTGTCAGGAGGGGCCCTTTCATAGACTGTGATCCTTAGGGGTCCAGTGTCTGTAAATAATAACAAGGAACATACAAATATTAAGGACTCACCTACTGAAACACTCTGTAGTCTTGTAGTGAGTGGGGACAGAGAATCACATACATAGTAACATAGTAGATAAGGCTGAAAAAAGACATGCGTCCATCAAGTCCAGCCCATGCCAAAAACACCCCTGTTGATCCAGAGGAAGGCAAAAATGCCCTCTGGAGCCATTTCCAATCTAGCCCCAAATGTGTGGGGGGAATTATTCCTTCCTGACTCCAATTGGGAGTCAAATAGTTCCCGGGATCAATATCCTATTTGCTTTGAAGCCGTCTGTCATAATTGTCAATATTGTTCTGTGCTAGATAAACATCCATTGCTTTTTTGAATGCAGTTGCATTATCTGCAAACACAACATCCCGAGGCAAAGAATTCCATAGCCTTACTGCCCTTACTGTAAAGAATCCCTGCCTTTGTTTTAGTCGAAAGCTCCTTTCCTCTAGTCTTAATGGATGATCTCTTGTTCTTAGCTCGGCTCTTTGCATAAATAATTCATTGGATAGTTCTTTGTATTGACCTTGAATATATATATGTAAATGGTAATCATATCGCCTCTTACACGTCTCTTCTCTAATATAAACAAATCCAGTTTGGCTAGTCTCTCTTTGTAACTCAGATCCTCCAATCACTTTATCAGTTTTATTGCAAGTCTCTGCACTTTTTCCAGTTCAGTAATGTCTTTTTTAAGAATTGGTGCCCAAAATTGTACTCCATATTCTAGATGAGGCCTAACCAAGGATTTATACAGAGGTAGGATAATATTAGCATCCCTTGCATCTACACCTCTTTTTATGCAGGCTAGTACTCTATTTGCTCTTGCAGCAGCTGAGTGACTCTGCACACTGCTGTGAAGTCTATTGTCTATCAGTTCTCCTAAATCTTTCACTAATGAGGATTCCCCAAGTTGTTTCCCATTTAGAGTATATGTAGCAAGTTTGTTTCTACAACCCAAATGCATAACCTTACATTTATCTACATTAAATGATCACCCAGCTGTCATTATAGGTGAAATCTCCCCACCCCTACAGGCCACATGAGGAATAGCTGATTGCAACCAGACAAGGGCTAAGAAGGCCAAGACAGGCCAAGAAACCATGTCTTAAAGGCCCCTTGGTGTATAGAAAAAGAATAGTGCAATGAAACATGTATGTGTTGTATATGTATATGTGACAAGAAGCTGTAAAGAGCACAGGAGATGTACATAACAATACAAAAGAAATAATAGCTCATAGCGCTAACTCGCCATAATGCATTCATACAATAAATGTAATGTAAAATAAGATAAAGAAACTAGTATATAGACAACAGCAAGGAATGAGAGGTTCTCCAGTCCCCCAAGTAATAGGCCGAAGCCTAAAATGAGTGCACAGTGCATTAGATTAGGACTTGCCAAATACTGGGGTACCTTGACAGGGTTGGTAAGCTTATACATGGTTTGGCCAAATTATTAAACTATATCCTCCTATTCACTAAGACAGTGATATTAAATATACCCAACACAGGGCACGTTGTATGGGGGAGTGCAGGTTTGTCTTCTTGTCTTGTGCGCACCACCAGATATGGATCCATTTCTCACTAACTGTTATCTTATGAACACAGGACGGGCCCAGCGACCAATCAGATCTTACTTCTCACTACTATCAACTAAACCTACGTTTATGGGGACGGGTTCATTTAAACTGGAGAATCCCTGATGGAGAGAGCGGTACGGAATTCTGAAATACGGCATCTGTTTAATGAAACGGTTCTTTAAAAATAAAGCGCAAAACAATTGACGACTATAATTGCGTTTGTCATGTTTCCTATTGATAAAAAGTAATTTGTAAAATGATTTTCATATCTTAAATTGTATTAACTAGTTGAACAGCCCGTTACACGGGCCACAGTGCCAGCAGTGTCTACTGCACGTCGTGTGTTACACACGAATTAGCGAATTATTATATAGGATTATAGGAAAAAAGGTTACGTTACTAATCCGTTTCACATTGTTCCTGGTGCACTCAAAGTGTTAAATTTGACTTTGAACCCGTTGAATGCTGAAGAGGTCTCCAATTGGCTGGGAAGCATTCTAGGGTACAAATCCCCACTCTTCTGCCTTCCTATGCCCCATTATAACGGATATCTTTGGGTACCTCTGAAGATGCTGGGGTGATAGGGAGTGTATGTGCAATAGGGAAGGAGGTGTCTCACCGTTCGCTGGTGGGGTCGGAGCAGTTCAGGGGGTATTTGAGCTCGATGCGGGTCCCGTCTGTATCCTGCAGACAATCCAGCTGCCCCATGTAGTATTCCACCAGCTCAGACAGACTGGCAAACTGCTCTCCCCCATAGAGGTCATAGTAATCCCCCGTGTTCTGGATGCGGATGTGCGTTACTGAGTCTTCCACCCTGCAGGGAACAGACAGAACATGTCACCCCACAAGGGTCTTGTCATGCTTCAACAAACATTATGTAACAGGTGTAAACCCACATATCAATTAGAATATATAAACTGTCCCAAAGGTACAGAGCAACAGGAAGATACTGAGCTCATCATGTCAGTTTAATTCACAGCTGGTCCTTCCTCTGCTTCAATGTCTGATTAGCGAGGGACAAGTCTAGTTTCTTCCTGCCACATCTCTAGAGAACCGGATTGGTTTTCTCCTTCTTAAACGAAGATAAAAGAAAAAGACCAGTCTGGTTCTCTAGACAGATGAGAAGTGTTGTAAATGATGAATATGTGCATACAGGAATACAGTCACACTCAGTACAGGAAATAAAGGCAGAATCAGTACAGGAATACAGTCACACTCAGTACAGGAAATAAAGGCAGAATCAGTACAGGAATACAGTCACACTCAGTACAGGAAATAAAGGCAGAATCAGTACAGGAATGCAGTCACACTCAGTACAGGAAGTAAAGGCAGAATCAGTACAGGAATACAGTCACACTCAGTACAGGAAGTACAGGCAGAATCCATACAGGAATACAGTCACACTCAGTACAGGAATACAGTCACACTCCGTGCAGGAAGTAAAGGCAAAATGACTACAGGAAGCATAGAAAGAATTAGTACAGGAATACAGTCACAATCAGTACAGGAAGTACAGGCAGAATCCATACAGGAATACAGTCACACTCAGTACAGGAATACAGTCACACTCCGTGCAGGAAGTAAAGGCAAAATGAGTACAGGAAGCATAGACAGAATTAGTACAGGAATACAGTCACATTCAGTACAGGAAGTACAGGCAGAATCCATACAGGAATACAGTCACACTCAGTACAGGAAGTACAGACAGAATGAGTACAGGAATACAGTCACACTCAGTACAGGAAGCACAGGCAGAATCCGTACAGGAATACAGTCACACTCATTACAGGAAGCACAGGCAGAATCCGTACAGGAATACAGTCACACTCAGTACAGGAAGCACTGGCAGAATACGTACAGGAATACAGTCACACTCAGTCCAGGAAGTACAGGCAGAATGAGTACAGGAATACAGTTACACTCAGTACAAGAAGCACAGGCAGAATCCATACAGGAATGCAGTCACACTCAGTACAGGAAGCACAGGCAGAATCAGTACAGGAATGCAGTCATGCCCAGTACAGGACGAACAGGCAGAATCCATACAGGAATACAGTCACCCTCAGTACAGGAAGTACAGGCAGAATGAGTACAGGAATACAGTCACACTCAGTCCAGGAAGCACAGGCAGAATCCGTACAGGAATACAGTCACACTCAGTACAGGAAGCACTGGCAGAATACGTACAGGAATACAGTCACACTCAGTCCAGGAAGTACAGGCAGAATGAGTACAGGAATACAGTTACACTCAGTACAAGAAGTACAGGCAGAATCCATACAGGAATGCAGTCACACTCAGTACAGGAAGCACAGGCAGAATCAGTACAGGAATGCAGTCATGCTCAGTACAGGACGAACAGGCAGAATCCGTACAGGAATACAGTCACCCTCAGTACAGGAAGTACAGGCAGAATGAGTACAGGAATACAGTCACACTCAGTCCAGGAAGCACAGGCAGAATCCGTACAGGAATACAGTCACACTCAGTACAGGAAGCACAGGCAGAATCCATACAGGAATACAGTCACACTCAGTACAGGAAGCACAGGCAGAATACATTCAGGAATGCAGTCACACTCAGTACAGGAAGCACAGGCAGAATCCATACAGGAATGCAGTCACACTCAGTACAGGAAGCACAGGCAGAATCCATACAGGAATACAGTCACACTCAGTACAGGTAGCACAGGCAGAATCCATACAGGAATGCAGTCACACTCAGTACAGGAAGCACAGGCAGAATCCATACAGGAATGCAGTCACACTCAGTACAGGAAGCACAGGCAGAATACATTCAGGAATGCAGTTACACTCAGTACAGGAAGCACAGGCAGAATCCATACAGGAATACAGTCACACTCAGCACAGGAAGCACAGGCAGAATCCATACAGGAATGCAGTCACACTCAGTACAGGAAGCACAGGCAGAATCAGTACAGGAATGCAGTCATGCTCAGTACAGGAAGTACAGGCAGAATGAGTACAGGAATACAGTCACACTCAGTACAGGAAGCACAGGCAGAATCCATACAGGAATGCAGTCACACTCAGTACAGGAAGCACAGGCAGAATCCATACAGGAATGCAGTCACACTCAGTACAGGAAGCACAGGCAGAATACATTCAGGAATGCAGTTACACTCAGTACAGGAAGCACAGGCAGAATCCATACAGGAATACAGTCACACTCAGTACAGGAAGCACAGGCAGAATCCATACAGGAATGCAGTCACACTCAGTACAGGAAGCACAGGCAGAATCAGTACAGGAATGCAGTCATGCTCAGTACAGGACGTACAGGCAGAATCCATACAGGAATACAGTCACACTCAGTACAGGAATATAGTAACACTCAGTACAGGAAGTAAAGGCAGACTCAGAACAGGAATACAGGCAGATTCAGTACAAGAAGTACATGCAGACAGTACAGGAATACAGGCAGAACCAATATAAGAAGCACAGGCAGATTCAGTACAGGAAGGACAGGCAGACTCAGTACAGGACAGGCAGACACAGAACAGGAACTACGGGCAGATTCACTACAGGAAGTACAGTCACACTCAGTGCAGGAATATAGGCAGATTTAATACAAAGAATGCAGACAGACTCAATACATCAGACAGACTCAGTACAGGATATACAGACAGACTCAGTATAAGAAGTGATATCTCAAGACAGGGAGAAGTCCTGCTGGACCTGTGTATAAGACGTGGTATATCAGAACAGGGAGAAGTCCTGCTGGACTTGTGTAGAAGAAGTGATATCTCAGAAGTGGGAGAAGTCTTGCTGGACTTGTGTAGAAGAAGTGATATCTCAGAAGTGGGAGAAGTCCTGCTGGATTTGTCTATAAGATGTGATATCTCAGAAATGGGAGAAGTCCTGCTGGACTTGTGTATATGAAGTGATATGTCATTAGATGGAGACGTCCTGCTGGACTTGTGTATAAGACATGATATCTCAGAAGTGGAAGACGTCCTGCTGGATTTGTGTAGAAGAAAATATATCTCAGAAGTGGGAGAAGTCCTACTGAATTTATGTAGAAGAAATGAGATCTCAGAACTGGTAGAAGTCCTGCTGGGCTTGTGTATAAGATATGATATCGCAGTAGATGGAGAAGTCCTGCTGGACTTGTGTATAAGAAGTGATATCTCAGAAGTGGGAGAAGTCCTGCTGGACTTGTGTATAAGAAGTGATAGCTCAGAATTGGTAGAAGTCCTGCTGGATTTGTGTATAAGAAGTGATATCTCAGAAGTGGGAGAAGTCCTGCTGGACTTGTGTATAAGAAGTGATATCTCAGAAGTGGGAGAAGTCTTGCTGGACTTGTGTATAAGAAGTGATATCTCAGAAGTGGGAGAAGTCCTGCTGGACTTGTGTATAAGAAGTGATATCTCAGAAGATGGAGAAGTCCTGCTGGACTTGTGTATAAGAAGTGATATCTCAGAAGTGGAGAAGTCCTGTTGGACTTGTGTAGAAGATTTGATATCTCAGAAGTGGAAGAAGTCCTGCTGGATTTGTGTATAAGAAGTGAAATCTCAGAAGATGGAGAAGTCCTGCTGGATTTGTGTATAAGAAGTGAAATCTCAGAAGTGGGAGAAGTCCTGCTGGACTTGTGTATAAGAAGTGATATCTCAGAAGTGGGAGAAGTCCTGCTGGACTTGTGTAGAAGAAGTGATATCTCAGAAGTTGGAGAAGTCCTGCTGGATTTGTGTAGAAGAAGTGATATCTCAGAAGATGGAGAAGTCCTGCTGGACTTGTGTATAAGAAGTGATATCTCAGAAGTGGAAGAAGTCCTGCTGGATTTGTGTATAAGAAGTGATATCTCAGAAGATGGAGAAGTCCTGCTGAATTTGTGTAGAAGAAAATATATCTCAGAAGTGGGAGAAGTCCTGCTGGACTTGTGTAGTAAAAGTGATATCTCAGAAGATGGAGAAGTCCTGCTGGACTTGTGTATAAGAAGTGATTTATCAGAAGTGGGAGAAGTCCTGCTGAACTTGTGTATAAGAAGTGATCTCTCAGAAGATGGACTTGTGTAGAAGAAGTGATCTCTCAGAAGATGGAGAAGTCCTGCTGGGCTTGTGTATAAGAAGTGATATCTCAGAAGATGGAGAAGTCCTGCTGGACTTGTGTAGAACATGTGATATCTCAGAAGTGGGAGAACTCCTGCTGGACTTGTGTAGAAGACGTGATATCTCAGAAGTGGAAGAAGTCCTGCTGGACTTGTGTAGAAGACGTGATATCTCAGAAGATGGAGAAGTCCTGCTAGACTTGTGTATAAGAAGTGATATCTCAGTAGATGGAGAAGTCCTACTGGACTTGTGTATAAGAAGTGATATCTCAGAAGATGGAGAAGTCCTGCTGGACTTGTGTAGAACATGTGATATCTCAGAAGTGGGAGAACTCCTGCTGGACTTGTGTAGAAGACGTGATATCTCAGAAGTGGAAGAAGTCCTGCTGGATTTGTATAGAAGACATGGTATTTCAGAAGTGGGAGAAGTCCTGTTGGACTTGTGTATAAGAAGTGATATCTCAGTAGATGGAGAAGTCTTGCTGGACTTGTGTAGAAGACGTGATATCTCAGTAGATGGAGAAGTCCTGTTGGACTTGTGTAGAAGACGTGATATCTCAGAAGATGGAGAAGTCCTGTTGGACTTGTGTAGAAGACGTGCTATCTCAGAAGATGGAGAAGTCCTGTTGGACTTGTGTAGAAGACGTGATATCTCAGAAGATGGAGAAGTCTTGCTGGACTTGTGTAGAAGACGTGATATCTCAGTAGATGGAGAAGTCCTGTTGGACTTGTGTAGAAGACATGCTATCTCAGAAGATGGAGAAGTCCTGTTGGACTTGTGTATAAGAAGTGATATCTCAGTAGATGGAGAAGTCTTGCTGGACTTGTGTAGAAGACGTGATATCTCAGTAGAGGGAGAAGTCCTGTTGGACTTGTGTAGAAGACGTGATATCTCAGAAGTGGGAGAAGTCCTGTTGGACTTGTGTAGAAGACGTGATATCTCAGAAGTGGGAGAAGTCCTGCTGGACTTGTGTATAAGAAGTGATATCTCAGAAGATGGAGAAGTCCTGCTGGACTTGTGTATAAGAAGTGATATCTCAGAAGTGGGAGAAGTCCTGCTGGACTTGTGTAGAAGATGTGATATCTCAGAAGATGGAGAAGTCCTGCTGGACTTGTGTAGAAGAAGTCATATCTCCAAATGGGAGAAGTCCTGCTGGACTTGTGTAGGAGAATGATATCTCAGAGCTGTATCATTATAAAGGTTTGATGAGAACTGACTGAATCACCTCTGAGTTACTGACATGGAACGTAGAATCTACTTTCTTCAGCGCTTTAATGGTTAATATTCTCAGGGTGATCACAGCTTCCAGGTATTGGACCCCTGTTACGTTGCACATATTGCCCCGTGTGAGAGGAGGACTGCAGAGCCTCCCTCTCTAGGTGACTTTTGTGCAGTTTAAACACTATCTGCCCCGGCTGCCTCCCTGCGAGGAGGAGGAGCGATAAGGAAATGCCTCATTAACACAGGGAATTATCAGCCTCTGGAGTCAATCATTAACATTCCCAGCGGGAGGGTGAGAACAGACTCAAGGACACAGACTCACACAAAGGCAGTGAACTCGTACGAACACATTTCTATCTTCCGAGTCGTTCTGCTGCATAAAGCAAGACTACCTCTCCTTCTGGGACATGCTTCAGTCAAACATTATTACACAGCAAACTTGAGTTTGAGTTCTAAGTGTGGTTACAGCTAGGGGCACTGTTGGTATTACAACCTGCCAAATGCTGTCACAAATACAAGATTTTTATAGATCACTCTCACACCATCACCCCCTGCCTGCAAATCATATTAAACTCAATGTACACAAAAAGGCCACAATAAATGTGCATTCACTTCTGAAAGAGGGTCACCCAGCAGCGGGGTACATTGTTTAACCAAAATACATACGATCAGAATTAGGGTGACTGGTTCTTTATGACAGTGTTCATGGGACAGCGGGCAGATCTAGACAACGGAAGAGTTGAAAGGTGAAGGAGCCGCGGTTCGGCCTTGTTACAAATAGGAAGTTTTCAGGGCAGAAGGAGAAATGACAAATATGCAAAATATGGAGACAAATTTAGATGAATTTGCAAATGTCCTGTTAACCCCTTCACCACCTGAGGACAAGTAACAAATTCCACTTACCATAAAATGTAAATAAAATCCTAACAGCCCTTATGAATTTTGCATTTCATGATATAACACCTGTAATTATTTCTCAATATCAGATACAAGGAGGCAGACATAACATTAACTAGCGGGACCACAGGGCACAACCTCCTCCCACTTTGCAAGGCAATTGTAACATTATAAGCACCAGAGGGGGGCAATGTTTTGCTTTACAATTTATAGGTTGTTAAAGGGTTAATACACTCATGCACTCTGCCTGCCTCAGTGTGAAAAAAAAACTACCGGTAACTGTCATGTCCTCCCCCATGGATACAGTGATATCCTGCCAGTAACTGTCATGTCCTCCCCCATGGATACAGTGATATCCTGCCAGTAACTGTCATGTCCTCCCCATGGATACAGTGATATCCTGCCAGTAACCATCATGTCCTCCCCCATGGATACAGTGATATCCTGCCAGTAACTGTCATGTCCTCCCCAATGGATACAGTGACATCCTGCCAGTAACTGTCATGTCCTCCCCCATGGATACAATGACATCCTGCCAGTAACTGTCATGTCCTCCCCCATGGATACAGTGATATCCTGCCAGTAACTGTCATGTCCTCCCCCATGGATACAGTGATATCCTGCCAGTAACTGTCATGTCCTCCCCCATGGATACAGTGATATCCTGCCAGTAACCATCATGTCCTCCCCCATGGATACAGTGATATCCTGCCAGTAACTGTCATGTCCTCCCCCATGGATACAGTGACATCCTGCCAGTAACTGTCATATCCGCCCCCATGGATACAGTGATATCCTGCCAGTAACCATCATGTCCTCCCCCATGGATACAGTGATATCCTGCCAGTAACTGTCATGTCCTCCCCCATGGATACAGTGATATCCTGCCAGTAACTGTCATATCCGCCCCCCCATGGATACAGTGATATCCTGCCAGTAACTGTCATGTTCTCCCCCATGGATACAATGACATCCTGCCAGTAACTGTCATGTCCTCCCCCATGGATACAATGACATCCTGCCAGTAACTGTCATGTCCTCCCCCATGGATACAATGACATCCTGCCAGTAACTGTCATGTCCTCCCCATGGATACAATGACATCCTGCCAGTAACTGTCATGTCCTCCCCCATGGATACAGTGATATCCTGCCAGTAACTGTCATGTCCTCCCCCATGGATACAGTGATATCCTGCCAGTAACCATCATGTCCTCCCCCATGGATACAGTGATATCCTGCCAGTAACTGTCATGTCCTCCCCCATGGATACAGTGATATCCTGCCAGTAACTGTCATATCCGCCCCCCCATGGATACAGTGATATCCTGCCAGTAACTGTCATGTCCTCCCCCATGGATACAGTGATATCCTGCCAGTAACCATCATGTCCTCCCCCATGGATACAGTGATATCCTGCCAGTAACTGTCATGTCCTCCCCCATGGATACAGTGATATCCTGCCAGTAACTGTCATATCTGCCCCCCCATGGATACAGTGATATCCTGCCAGTAACTGTCATGTTCTCCCCCATGGATACAATGACATCCTGCCAGTAACTGTCATGTCCTCCCCCATGGATACAGTGATATCCTGCCAGTAACTGTCATGTCCTCCCCCATGGATACAATGACATCCTGCCAGTAACTGTCATGTCCTCCCCCATGGATACAATGACATCCTGCCAGTAACTGTCATGTCCTCCCCCATGGATACAGTGATATCCTGCCAGTAACTGTCATGTCCTCCCCCATGGATACAGTGATATCCTGCCAGTAACTGTCATGTCCTCCCCCATGGATACAGTGACATCCTGCCAGTAACTGACATGTCCTCCCCCATAGATACAGTGATATCCTGCCAGTAACTGTCATGTCCTCCCCCATAGATACAGTGACATCCTGCCAGTAACTGTCATGTCCTCCCCCATGGATACAGTGACATCCTGCCAGTAACTGTCATATCCGCCCCCATGGATACAGTGATATCCTGCCAGTAACCATCATGTCCTCCCCCATGGATACAGTGATATCCTGCCAGTAACTGTCATGTCCTCCCCCATGGATACAGTGATATCCTGCCAGTAACTGTCATATCCGCCCCCCCATGGATACAGTGATATCCTGCCAGTAACTGTCATGTTCTCCCCCATGGATACAATGACATCCTGCCAGTAACCATCATGTCCTCCCCCATGGATACAGTGATATCCTGCCAGTAACTGTCATGTCCTCCCCCATGGATACAGTGACATCCTGCCAGTAACTGTCATATCCGCCCCCATGGATACAGTGATATCCTGCCAGTAACCATCATGTCCTCCCCCATGGATACAGTGATATCCTGCCAGTAACTGTCATGTCCTCCCCCATGGATACAGTGATATCCTGCCAGTAACTGTCATATCCGCCCCCCCATGGATACAGTGATATCCTGCCAGTAACTGTCATGTTCTCCCCATGGATACAATGACATCCTGCCAGTAACTGTCATGTCCTCCCCCATGGATACAATGACATCCTGCCAGTAACTGTCATGTCCTCCCCCATGGATACAATGACATCCTGCCAGTAACTGTCATGTCCTCCCCCATGGATACAATGACATCCTGCCAGTAACTGTCATGTCCTCCCCCATGGATACAATGACATCCTGCCAGTAACTGTCATGTCCTCCCCCATGGATACAGTGATATCCTGCCAGTAACTGTCATGTCCTCCCCCATGGATACAGTGATATCCTGCCAGTAACCATCATGTCCTCCCCCATGGATACAGTGATATCCTGCCAGTAACTGTCATGTCCTCCCCCATGGATACAGTGATATCCTGCCAGTAACTGTCATATCCGCCCCCCCATGGATACAGTGATATCCTGCCAGTAACTGTCATGTCCTCCCCCATGGATACAGTGATATCCTGCCAGTAACCATCATGTCCTCCCCCATGGATACAGTGATATCCTGCCAGTAACTGTCATGTCCTCCCCCATAGATACAGTGACATCCTGCCAGTAACTGTCATGTCCTCCCCATGGATACAGTGACATCCTACCAGTAACTGTCATGTCCTCCCCCATGGATACAGTGACATCCTGCCAGTAACTGTCATGTCCTCCCCCGTGGATACAATGACATCCTGCCAGTAACTGTCATGTCCTCCCCCATGGATACAATGACATCCTGCCAGTAACTGTCATGTCCTCCCCCATGGATACAGTGATATCCTGCCAGTAACTGTCATGTCCTCCCCATGGATACAGTGATATCCTGCCAGTAACCATCATGTCCTCCCCCATGGATACAGTGATATCCTGCCAGTAACTGTCATGTCCTCCCCCATGGATACAGTGATATCCTGCCAGTAACTGTCATATCCGCCCCCCCATGGATACAGTGATATCCTGCCAGTAACTGTCATGTCCTCCCCCATGGATACAGTGATATCCTGCCAGTAACCATCATGTCCTCCCCCATGGATACAGTGATATCCTGCCAGTAACTGTCATGTCCTCCCCCATGGATACAGTGATATCCTGCCAGTAACTGTCATATCCGCCCCCCCATGGATACAGTGATATCCTGCCAGTAACTGTCATGTTCTCCCCCATGGATACAATGACATCCTGCCAGTAACTGTCATGTCCTCCCCCATGGATACAGTGATATCCTGCCAGTAACTGTCATGTCCTCCCCCATGGATACAATGACATCCTGCCAGTAACTGTCATGTCCTCCCCCATGGATACAATGACATCCTGCCAGTAACTGTCATGTCCTCCCCCATGGATACAGTGATATCCTGCCAGTAACTGTCATGTCCTCCCCCATGGATACAGTGATATCCTGCCAGTAACTGTCATGTCCTCCCCCATGGATACAGTGACATCCTGCCAGTAACTGACATGTCCTCCCCCATAGATACAGTGATATCCTGCCAGTAACTGTCATGTCCTCCCCCATAGATACAGTGACATCCTGCCAGTAACTGTCATGTCCTCCCCCATGGATACAGTGACATCCTACCAGTAACTGTCATGTCCTCCCCCATGGATACAGTGACATCCTGCCAGTAACTGTCATGTCCTCCCCCGTGGATACAGTGACATCCTACCAGTAACTGTCATGTCCTCCCCCATGGGTACAGTGATATCCTACCAGTAACTGTCATGTCCTCCCCCATGGATACAGTGACATCCTGCCAGTAACTGTCATGTCCTCCCCCATGGATACAGTGATATCCTGCCAGTAACTGTCATGTCCTCCCCCATGGATACAGTGACATCCTGCCATTCCTGGTCTGACATTCCCGGACAGTCAAGCTAGTTTGGCATGTAAGGACCAGTGACGGTCCTGGCATGTCATGGAGTTCAGGGATCCCGGCACGGCTGCACGCCGCTCTGGAAGCCCTGAACCGGAGGTGATGATTAAAAAAAAAGCCCCGTGGTCACCAAGTGCCCACCGGTCTTTAAAGGGTTAAATAATCCAAATACCAGTTAATCCCCTCTGTTCCCTCTCTCCTCCCCACCACCTCGTCTCTTCTCCCTCTTCCACTTGCGTGTTCATGTAATTTACAGATCACCTGCTCTTACTACATAGGTCATTGACCATGTTGCTTCCCAGCTCCATTATTTGATGTCCTCTGACTTCCAACCTCTCATCCTGGGAGACTTCAACACCCCCTCTGCTCTCAGACTCTTCTCCTTAAAGGAGCAGTAAACTTTTTTTTATGAAAACACATATGTTATAGAGCATTTCCTGCTGAATAAAACAAGGTCACTCCCACTGCTGTCAGATGTTTTATTCAAAAATTGTAGCAGTTTAAATAATCGTGAAGTGAATTTACTGTGTTTACTTCCTGATATTTCTAACTGACAGGAAGTGACTTTACTGTGTTTACTTCCTGATATTTCTAACTGACAGGAAGTGACTTTACTGTGTTTACTTCCTGATAGTTCAAACTGACAGGAAGTAAATTTACTGTGTTTACTTCCTGATAGTCCTAACTGACAGGAAGTGACTTTACTGTGTTTACTTCCTGATAGTTCTAACTGACAGGAAGTGAATTTACTGTTTACTTCCTGATAGTTCTAACTGACAGGAAGTGACTCAGCAGTTTCTATCACATTCTATGGCGAACTGTATGTCTCTGACTTTTCTGACTTTCCTCTCCATTAGAATCTAACAGGAAATCTAATTAGAATTTGACCACTAGAGGGCACTGCTAATGTAAAAAAACATGGGTTTAAACTGTAATAACTCTGAACATATAAATCTCTCGGCAGTGGGAGTACCCTTATTTTACTCAATAGGAAAATCCCTACAATATATATTTTTTCATAAAAAAAATGTACTGCTCCTTTAACATTCTCCTTTGGACTATCACAGTGGACCAGATCTCCCGCACACAGTGATGGTCACTCTGTTGAATTGGTCTTCACAAACCTCTGTCTCTAATGTCCCTTTCCTTTCTCTGACCACCATCTCCTAAAAGGCAACCTCATCATACCGCACAAATCCAAGTCCACATCCATAACCAAGAGCAGGCAGAGAAATCTGCAGACTCCTGAACAACCTTACAACCTCTTCCTAAATCCAATTTTACACTTACTTGTGTCGTACAAACTACTGTTCTCTACAGTACCCCCGCAGAACCCCATTACAACCGTGGCACATAACACAAATGTTATAACTCCAAAGTCCCTGGAGGAAATTGGGCTCTTCAGCTGACTTTGTACACTACATGCATTCTCCATTCGTAGAGCTCTGCCCTCTCCCTGGCCAAACAGTCATATTTTTCCTCTCTAATTTCTAATTTGTCCTCTATCTCCAAATGCCTCTTCTCAGCCTTTAAAGGGGAACTATCATTTCTATACAAGTTTGGCTTATTTTAATACGTATCCAGTGATAAGCTTAAATCATTTGTTATTTTTGTTTGTGGTGAAATCTACACTGTTAACAGCAAGCCTGTGTCTTACTTCCAGACAGACTGTAGTTACAACTCTGCACCTCAGTCTGTCCATCTTCTTCTCCCCAATCATGATCACTTTCCAACCAGCTTACATGGAGAACTCCTCCGTCATCCGAGGAGGTTGGAACACGACCATGATTGGGGAGGGAACAGAAGATGGACAGACTGAGGTGCAGAGCTGGAACTCGCAGTCTGTCCAGAAGTAAGGTGCAGGCTCGTTTACAACAGTGTAGATTTTGCCACAATATGCTTTTTTAACCCCTTAACACCAGGAAAATTTGAGGTGGATTTCACTTAAGGACCGGAGCAATTCTGACCTTTTAGACTATGTCTTTGTTCAACAGTGTTTTCCCTCTAATGCTTTTATTCCATCCACATAAATTAATTACTGTTTTTTTTACACACAAATAGGGCTTTCTTTTAATATAATATTTACATAGATAACCCACCATTTACTTTATTAAAATTAAATAAAACTGTAAAAAAAAACACTGTAACGGAAGCTGGAAGGGCACTGGGTCGCCCTCAGACATCGTTCCGTGTTTCTTCCTCTCGACGCTGGATAGGCGCCGTCAAATGCACCGGCGGGAGGATGGACAAACCAGTCGTCAACTCTGAGAGTCATCAAATCACGCTGTAGTTCACTCCGCGTCGAACAAGGCGAGCCAAAGAAGGTCTGGATGCAACGTCGATTTGAAGACTGGACCCACAGGTCGTAGAGAGTTAACAGCTCTACACCCAGTCTAAGGATAACTGGAGGAACAGAGGAGTCCACGTCGACAGACCTGACAGTATACGAATCTCCAAGTTCCGACTCAGCACTGGATCCACAGGTAGTTGGCAGCAGTCAGTTGGCGATACAGGATACTTGGCTCGAATGGGCATCATAGAGGACAATTTAAACCACAGGAGCATAAAGACACCAGGACTCCTTCTTCTTAGTGTAAAACAACTAACTCTTTATTAGGTGAAACCACAGCTTATTTATACATTTCAGACTACACTGACTTGGGTACAGAACATGGTGCAGACCTGACACAATGGGCGAGTTTATAGGGATAATGCAATCACAGTACAGTAGGCATAATATAGACATAGTGGATGCAATAGGTCACAGCAAATGCAATACAATACAAATACAAAAGACTAACAGAAGGCTCAGGTTTACACAATAGGGCAGACGTGCACGGATTGATACACAAAGGGCTTGGTTTAGGGTGAACAATTAAGCAAAAGGGCTTGAAAGACTGCAATACACATTTGAAGTAGCCTTGCCCAAACTCAAAAAATTAACCCCTAACTGCCCAGTCCCTTGGAAGCCACTGGGCTGGCAATCTGTACGCTTAGAGAATAGGTGTTTTGGGCACGACAGAATTGTCCACAGTTCCTTGTATCTAATAGTCTCTGTGGCAGTGGCCACTTGGAGCATCGTTGACGCTCCTAAGGCACGAAAAATGTCCCAAAGTTCTTGACTGTTTGTAAGACTGGGCCGGGAATTCGTATGCCCAGCCCAAGGGTTTCCAGTAACGGAGTAGAATCCGTTACATTTCTCCACCTTTTTTGTACCAAGCCAGCGGCAGCTTGGTCGAACGCTGGCTTGGGACTCCGTGAGGTCCATGCTGAGAGCACCTTGTCCTGGGCCAGGAATAAAGCTTGAGCACCTTGTCCTGGGCTAAGAATAAAACTGGAGCCCCTTGTCCTGGGCTGAGAATGTAGCTGGTGAGCCCCTTGTCCTGGTCTGAGAAAGTAGCTGGTGAATACCTTGTCCTGGGTCACATGCCCTCTTGAGCCAATCTCATCCCTGCCCATCTACTAACGCCATCCCTTACTTACTTATTCCGCCTCCCTCTGACAACCGGCTCCTTCCCATCCTCTTTCAAGCATGCTGTCACGGTAATGAATCACACAACACAGGCACACAGCTTGAAAAGCTTGAGGAAGGTCCCGTGTAGTGGACCAAAATGTTGACAATTTTCCATGATGGTTTTTATTATTTTTCACCATGGTGTATGTAATCGTTGTGTAATTTCAAAATTATTTGATTATTTCATTTATTTATTGAGTCAAATATATTGGGTTACCGCTACTAACTATATGATATGATGGTAGGTTGAGTGGTGGTGAGTTCTCCCATCTCCTGTCCTTTGCACATGATAATACTTTACCAGGTATAATTATCAGCACATATAGATGGCATAGACAACTTGTGTGCTCTTTGTTGTTGCTGATTATCCGTTCTATGGTGTCTGCACACTGAAGGACTGCGGGCAGTAGATCTTCTCACTCTCTCTTGATATCAATATAAAAAGCAGGCACAGGTCCCTTTCTGGAAGCTGAAAATGTGTTCCAATTGAAACAACTGACTCCTGAGGCAGGGCTCAAAATTTCCACTCACCACTAGCCAATGGCGAGTGAAAATTTAGCCCTGGCGAGTAGAAATTCGGCCCTGGTGGGTATGTTTTGGCTTGCAGTGGTGAGTAACTTTTCAGGTCTGGCTAGTAGCAAAGGACTTAAAATTATAAGCCCTGTCTGAGGCATCGTTTATATATATGTGTTAGTAGTAAGGTGCATGTATTGCTCCCAACTCTGTGGATCAAATTTGGGAATGTTTCCGACGTGTTTCTTACCTGTGGGGTACTTCCTCAGGGAAATGTCAACTGAATAACTACTAGCTACGTCTTTTCAATCCACACCTCGTTCTTTGGCAAACTAATAAACTAATTTTGGTTTCACCATCATCTCTATGCTGATGACACTCAAATCTATCATCTCTACCCAGACCTCTCCCCTTTCCTCCTGCCCCAGCTATCATATTGTATCTCTGCTGCATCTTCCTGTATGTCCTCTCATCATCTAAAACTTAACCTAAGCAAAACAGAACTCATCATTTTTCCTCCATCTTCAACCAGCCTTACCCCAGATATTGCTCTTACTGTTAACAGCACCACCATCACACCAACCTCCATGTCACCATGCCTGGGGGTCACCTTCTAATCTGTCCTATCCTTCATTCCTCACATCCAGTCAATCTCCAGCTCATACCGTTTCCATCTACATAGCCTCTTTACAATTCAACCTTTTCTTACCCAAGATATCACCCAAGATACTACTAAAATTCTAAACCAAACACTTATCATGTCGACTACCATAACTTGCTTCCATTCGGCCTTCCTCTCACCGACTAACCCCACTATAATCCATAATGAAATCTGCTGCCAGACTAATCTATCTCAATCGCCATTCCTCTAATAGCGCTCCTCTTTGCCAATCCCTACACTGGCTCCTGCATATAGAATTAAATTCAAAACTCTGCTAACTCACAGAGCCCTTGCACCCTCCTATATTTCATCTCTCATTTCCAAATACACTCCAAATCGCCATCTTCACTCTGCACAGGACCCTCTCCTCTCCACAACTCTTATTACATCCTCCCATTTCCACCTACAGGACATCTCCTGTGCTGCGCCTGAGATCTGGAATTCCCTTTTCTATCCCATCGGACTCTCCTCCAGCCTTCAGATCTTCAGATGCTCCCTGAAAACTCATCTCTTCAGGGACGCCTATCAACTACCTCCATAACCGTTATGAGCAAGGTCATACCAACAGCCTGTCCAAGTACTGCTCACTTTCATTCCTTTCTAATATCACTCTCCCACATACAACCACACCATGACCTCATTGTTCACATAACCTTTTCTCCCAAACAGAACCACAGCATCCTTGGACCACTGCACTCAATAGTACTTCCCTCTAGTGACTAGTTATGGCAGTGCTAAAGTGATCTTACACACTCTCAACCCGAACTATACGTTGCTTGGAGCCCTCCACTAATTAGTTATAGAAGTGCTAAGGTAATCTTAGACACTCACACTCACCTCCCCTCCCCGGAACTATACGTACCCTGGAGCTCTCCATTAACTAGTTATGGCAGTGCTACAGTGATCTTACACACTCACACCCCTAATTGTACAGGCGCTGAAAACCCCTAGTGACTAGTTATGGCAGTACTACATTGATCTTACACATTCACACACTGAACTCTACATGCAGGATTATAAAGCCAACGTCTTAGCAGAGAACATGGCCAGTTCATGTGTCCCTCCAGTTTCTTCATTCAGTCTTGGATGTTCCTTCCCTGGGGGTGGACAGGACTTGCTTGCTATTTGTAATTGAATCAGAGAAGGCCTGAGCCAACAGAAGATGGCAGCACCGTAGAGGCAGAGGTCCAGGAGGGGCAGTTCACACACCGGACAGCTGAGTATGAATGTCATGCACAGACCAGTCTGGGGTCAGCTGACTCCTACCAGACATCTCTAGACTCCTGCACAGTGAAGAAAGGCAGTGCACACCCAGATATCTGACTATGAATGTCACGCACAGACTTGTCCTGGGTCAGCTGATTCCTACCAGACGTCTCTACACTCCTGCTCAGTGAGGAGAGCCACTACCCTGATATCTGAGTATGAATTTCATTCACAGACCTGTCCAGGATCAGCTAACTCCTACCAGATGTATCTCTAGACTCCTGCATAGAGAGGTGAGGCAGCACTCAGATATCTGAGTAAAAATGACATGCACAGACCTGTCCAGGATCAGCTGACTCCTAATAGACATCCCTAGACTCCTGCACAGAGAGGAGAGGCAGCACACATATATCTGAGTATGAACGTCATGCACAGACCTGTCCAGGATCAGCTGACTCCTACCAGATGTCTCTAGACTCCTGTACAGAGAGGAGAGGCAGCACCCAGATATCTGAGTATGAATGTCATACACAGACCTGTACAAGATCAGCTGACTCCTACCAGACGTCTATAGACTCCTGCACAGAGAGGAGAGGCAGCACACATATATCTGAGTATGAACGTCATGCACAGACCTGTCCAGGATCAGCTGACTCCTACCAGATGTCTCTAGACTCCTGTACAGAGAGGAGAGGGATATCTGAGTATGAATGTCATGCACAGACCTGTCCAGGATCAGCTGACTCCTACCAGGCGTCTCTAGACTCCTGTACAGAGAGGAGAGGCAGCACCCAGATATCTGAGTATGAATGTCATACACAGACCTGTACAAGATCAGCTGACTCCTACCAGACGTCTATAGACTCCTGCACAGAGAGGAGAGGCAGCACACATATATCTGAGTATACCAACCAATACACAAAGAATAAATGGAAAAGAGAATGGGGGGGCAACTGTGATAATCACAGGAGAACCCCTTCTTCTCTTAGCGCTTGGGTATAATGTACACTATAAAACAATATATCAGAATATATACATATAGATAAAAACAAGATAAAACTAAGGTGTCCTTTGTAGGAAGGAGTCTTTTTGGATTTATAAATTGGGAACTTTATCACCAGGCGGTCTAAATGAAGAAATAGACCTATGCCATTTAACCTAGTTTGAATAAACTTTCTATTGATCTTTTTGATAGAATTTGTAGTGTCCATATTTGGGTCTCTAAGGGTATTTTTGAACATTAGAAGATGGGATCCTATACAAAATACAAAATATATTTTTTTGGCATTGTGGCGCTTTGCAGCACGTGTGTGAGTGTGTGCAATGTGGGCATGTACGTACGTGTTGTGTCGCGCTATTTTTGATCGCGCACATGTGTGTACACATGCATGTATATGTGTATGTGTATGTGTGTGTATCTCAGGTGTCCTACCCCTCATACAAACTGTACATATGTATGATTTTATTGTCATACAATATGTGTACTCTATAACAATATAATACATATTTTTAAGTATTGTATCAGTATTGTGTATATATGTAGGGAGCTTTTACTTGCCAATGTTGTTTATGCCTTTCGTATATTTAATTTATTAATTCTGGGAGAGATTTGCTTTAGGCACAGCCAATAAATATAGAATGGGATATTGTGTTCTATTCAGGGAACACCTCCTGATATTCTTTGCCTCTTGGTGGATAGTCTCGTACTGACATCGAGACGTTCCACCCATATAAAACGCATGCGTTCCAAATTTGGAGCGCATTGCGTCATTTCCGGTGAGACGAGACGGAACCATCTGAATGGGAAAAACGTCATCATAGAGAACCTAATGGAGAAGCATTCGAGCGTGCTGCACATCCCATACGAAAGGTATATATAAACTTGGTAATTTTAAGTTCTAATTTGATTTTATTTAATATTTGCACCCTTGAAAAAGTGTTGATTCAACACGAAACGCGTTGGGGATTTATTATAACGAATTATTGTTTTTATATTGAATTTTAAATTGTACTTCACTCTTCTAATAAATTATTTTGGAAACTCTGGCGGACTTGGGAATTTGAGGAGTTGTGGCTATGAGAGGTGGATTATGGAATTAATATTCGCTTCTATCTGGTAAGCATTTTGGATTATTGGGGGTCACTATAACACTTCTGTTACAGCTGGTGCTCTTAGAGGGTTCTGCGCCCTTTTCTTCTCTTTTATATATCTGAGTATGAATGTCATGCACAGACCTGTCCAGGATCAGCTGACTCCTACCAGACGTCTCTAGACTCCTGCACAGAGAGGAGAGGGATATCTGAGTATGAACGTCATGCACAGACCTGTCCAGGATCAGCTGACTCCTACCAGACGTCTCTAGACTCCTGCACAGAGAGGAGAGGGATATCTGAGTATGAACGTCATGCACAGACCTGTCCAGGATCAGCTGACTCCTACCAGACGTCTCTAGACTCCTGCACAGAGAGGAGAGGGATATCTGAGTATGAATGTCATGCACAGACCTGTCCGGGATCAGCTGACTCCTACCAGACGTCTCTAGACTCCTGCACAGAGAGGAGAGGGATATCTGAGTATGAATGTCATGCACAGACCTGTCCAGGATCAGCTGACTCCTACCAGACGTCTCTAGACTCCTGCACAGAGAGGAGAGGCAGCACCCAGATATCTGAGTATGAACGTCATGCACAGACATGTCCAGGATCAGCTGACTCCTACCAGACGTCTCTAGACTCCTGCACAGAGAGGAGAGGGATATCTGAGTATGAATGTCATGCACAGACCTGTCCAGGATCAGCTGACTCCTACCAGGCGTCTCTAGACTCCTGCACAGAGAGGAGAGGGATATCTGAGTATGAATGTCATGCACAGACCTGTCCAGGATCAGCTGACTCCTACCAGACGTCTCTAGACTCCTGCACAGAGAGGAGAGGGATATCTGAGTATGAATGTCATGCACAGACCTGTCCATTATCAGCTGACTCCTACCAGACGTCTCTAGACTCCTGCACAGAGAGGAGAGGGATATCTGAGTATGAATGTCATGCACAGACCTGTCCAGGATCAGCTGACTCCTACCAGACGTCTCTAGACTCCTGCACAGAGAGGAGAGGGATATCTGAGTATGAATGTCATGCACAGACCTGTCCGGGATCAGCTGACTCCTACCAGATGTATCTCTAGACTCCTGCACAGAGAGGAGAGGGATATCTGAGTATGAATGTCATGCACAGACCTGTCCAGGATCAGCTGACTCCTACCAGACGTCTCTAGACTCCTGCACAGAGAGGAGAGGCAGCACCCAGATATCTGAGTATGAACGTCATGCACAGACATGTCCAGGATCAGCTGACTCCTACCAGACGTCTCTAGACTCCTGCACAGAGAGGAGAGGGATATCTGAGTATGAATGTCATGCACAGACCTGTCCAGGATCAGCTGACTCCTACCAGGCGTCTCTAGACTCCTGCACAGAGAGGAGAGGGATATCTAAGTATGAATGTCATGCACAGACCTGTCCAGGATCAGCTGACTCCTACCAGACGTCTCTAGACTCCTGCACAGAGAGGAGAGGGATATCTGAGTATGAATGTCATGCACAGACCTGTCCATTATCAGCTGACTCCTACCAGACGTCTCTAGACTCCTGTACAGAGAGGAGAGGGATATCTGAGTATGAATGTCATGCACAGACCTGTCCAGGATCAGCTGACTCCTACCAGGCGTCTCTAGACTCCTGCACAGAGAGGAGAGGCAACACCCAGATATCTGAGTATGAATGTCATGCACAGACCTGTCCAGGATCAGCTGACTCCTACCAGACGTCTCTAGACTCCTGCACAGAGAGGAGAGGGATATCTGAGTATGAATGTCATGCACAGACCTGTCCGGGATCAGCTGACTCCTACCAGACGTCTCTAGACTCCTGCACAGAGAGGAGAGGGATATCTGAGTATGAATGTCATGCACAGACCTGTCCGGGATCAGCTGACTCCTACCAGACGTCTCTAGACTCCTGTACAGTGAGGAGAGGCAACACATCGATATCTGAGTATGAATGTCATGCACAGACCTGTCCAGGATCAGCTGACTCCTACCAGACATCTCTAGACTCCTGCACAGAGAGGAGAGGGATATCTGAGTATGAATGTCATGCACAGACCTGTCCGGGATCAGCTGACTCCTACCAGACATCTCTAGACTCCTGCACAGAGAGGAGAGGGATATCTGAGTATGAATGTCATGCACAGACCTGTCCGGGATCAGCTGACTCCTACCAGACATCTCTAGACTCCTGCACAGAGAGGAGAGGGATATCTGAGTATGAATGTCATGCACAGACCTGTCCAGGATCAGCTGACTCCTACCAGACATCTCTAGACTCCTGCACAGAGAGGAGAGGGATATCTGAGTATGAATGTCATGCACAGACCTGTCCGGGATCAGCTGACTCCTACCAGACATCTCTAGACTCCTGCACAGAGAGGAGAGGGATATCTGAGTATGAATGTCATGCACAGACCTGTCCAGGATCAGCTGACTCCTACCAGGCATCTCTAGACTCCTGCATAGAGAGGAGAGGGATATCTGAGTATGAATGTCATGCACAGACCTGTCCAGGATCAGCTGACTCCTACCAGACATCTCTAGACTCCTGCACAGAGAGGAGAGGGATATCTGAGTATGAATGTCATGCACAGACCTGTCCGGGATCAGCTGACTCCTACCAGACATCTCTAGACTCCTGCACAGAGAGGAGAGGGATATCTGAGTATGAATGTCATGCACAGACCTGTCCAGGATCAGCTGACTCCTACCAGACGTCTCTAGACTCCTGCACAGAGAGGAGAGGGATATCTGAGTATGAATGTCATGCACAGACCTGTCCATTATCAGCTGACTCCTACCAGACGTCTCTAAACTCCTGCACAGAGAGGAGAGGGATATCTGAGTATGAATGTCATGCACAGACCTGTCCAGGATCAGCTGACTCCTACCAGACGTCTCTAGACTCCTGTACAGAGAGGAGAGGGATATCTGAGTATGAATGTCATGCACAGACCTGTCCATTATCAGCTGACTCCTACCAGACGTCTCTAGACTCCTGCACAGAGAGGAGAGGGATATCTGAGTATGAATGTCATGCACAGACCTGTCCGGGATCAGCTGACTCCTACCAGACGTCTCTAGACTCCTGTACAGAGAGGAGAGGGATATCTGAGTATGAATGTCATGCACAGACCTGTCCATTATCAGCTGACTCCTACCAAACGTCTCTAGACCCCTGTACAGAGAGGAGAGGGATATCTGAGTATGAATGTCATACACAGACCTGTCCATTATCAGCTGACTCCTACCAGACGTCTCTAGACTCCTGCACAGAGAGGAGAGGGATATCTGAGTATGAATGTAATGCACAGACCTGTCCGGGATCAGCTGACTCCTACCAGACGTCTCTAGACTCCTGCACAGAGAGGAGAGGGATATCTGAGTATGAATGTCATGCACAGACCTGTCCAGGATCAGCTGACTCCTACCAGACGTCTCTAGACTCCTGCACAGAGAGGAGAGGCAACACCCAGATATCTGAGTAAACACCTCAGGGCATTCAGTTAACACAGCTCTGTGTGATAGTTGTAAAACTGACAGAGACTCATTTCCACTCTGCAGGGACCTAACTACAGAGGGTGAAGTTGTGAAAGGGTCCAGCATCCAAGAGGTGTATTAACCTCAGACCCAATAGGTTTTAGTTCCACTGCTGGGAGAAAATGTTATGGGGCCCCAAGAAAAGCTCACTCCGGGGCCCTCCAACGAGCGCATATACCACTGATACTCTGAATGAAATAGTTACTTTATAGACTTGTAAAACAGTTGTAAATGTTTCCTAATACAAATAACAGTTATATTACAAGAAAGGGAAGTTACATTGTTACACAGTAATTTAGGTTGAAAAAAGACTTGTGTCCATCAAGTTTAACCCTTTTCCTATTCTTGTTTACTGCTGTTGATCCAAAAGAAGACAAAAAAACCTTATTTCAGCAATTTCAAATTCTACCCTGAATGGGGGAAAAAAATCCTTCTTGACTCTAAATAGCAATCAGATTTATCCCTGGATCAACAAACATGAAATAAATATTAATCCCAATACTAACGTACATAGCCTTCTATGTTCTGCTCTTTTAAATAAGTATCCAGGCCCCTTTTAAAGGCATCTAATGTATTTGATAGCACCACCTCCTCAGGCAGTGAATTCCATACATTTATTGTCCTTACTGTAAAGAATCCCTTCCGCTGTTGTAGATGAAATCTCCTTTCCTCAAGTCTAAGCGGGTGGCCCCATGTCCTGTGTACTGTTCTGTTAATGAACAGGTCTTTTGAAAGCCCTTTGTATGGGCCCTGAACATATTTATATAGTGTTATCATGTCCCCTCTAAGACGCCGTTTCTCTAGTGTATACAAGTTTAACTTTTCTATCCTTTCTTCATAACTAAAACTTTCCATTCCCTTTACTAGTTTTGTAGACCTCCTCTGCACTCTCTCTAGTTCCATAATGTCCTTTTTCAGAAAAGGAGCCCAGAACTGAACAGCATATTCAAGGTGGGGTCTTACCATGGACCTGTAAAGAGGCAGAATAATATCTTCCTGTCACAACCTGTCTTGTTCCTCCACCCCAGAGGTGTACTCAATCCTAATTGCTACACCCTTCACCTGTTTATGGCTTACATATGCCCAGGATCTGGCTCCTTTCCCAACCCTTGGATGGTCAGTGCTCAGCGTCCTAGTGTCCTGTGTACCTGCATATCTGATATCCTGATTTATGATTCCTGTTGTGACCTCTGCTTGTTCCTCGTTCATCCGACTATCTGGTTTCCTGATCCCAGGTTTGTTCCTGACTATCCTGAGTCTCGACTCTTTTCTCCATCATCCATTTGACTCACCGTGTACCGAATCCAGCTTGTCTACGACTCTCCACTTGTCTACTACCCCAAGGTATCGGCTACTACTTCTCTCGACTCTCTGTGTACCAAAACCGGCTTACCTATGACCACCCGCTTGTCTACAACCCCAAGGTACCGACTACTGCATTTCTCAACTCACAGTGTACCGACTCTGGCTTGTCTATAACTCTCTGTTTGACTATGACCTCAAAGGGTGAGCTACCAGCACTACTCAACGTCCTGTGAGTCGACTCCTGTTTGACTGCGACCCTTGACCCCTAAGGGTTGGCTACTAGCTTTACTTGACTATCTGTGAGTCGACCCCTGCTTCTACCTTGACTCTTCTACATCTCTTTTCCAGTTGTCTCAACTTGCAGTGTCCGAATATCTGTCTGCCAACTACAGCCTCTCTTAAAGACATCTGCTTCTCCTTGACTGCCAACCTCTTGCAGTAGGATTCCAGAGTTTGTGTTTTCCTTGCCTGGCTGAGAGACTGTGACAGTATCCAAGGGCCATACCATGGAATCCACAAAGGTCGGACAAAAGCTCAGCACCTGTGAGGCCAGGATTGAGGGCCTAGATCATCATATGGATAAGTTTGCTCAGGCATTACAAACTTTGTTAGTTCGAACAGATCGTGCTCTACATTCTCTTCCTACAACTTCATCTCCTGCTCAGCTGGAGACCAGCACTCCAATGCTTACTATGAGACTGCCACCTCCCCCCCGTTATGGAGGTGATCCTGCTGGTTGTCGAGGCTTTCTAAATCAGTTTTCCATACACTTTGAGATGATACCCCATCTGTTCCCCTCTGATAGAGCCAAAGTGGGGTATGTTGTATCTCTTCTCAATGACCGTACCCTTGCCTGGGCTTCCCCTCTATGGGAGAGGGGCACTCCTCTGGTCTCCATCAAGTCTTTGAACTTCCTGGAAGAGCTGGGACTGCTTCCTCCTCGCTCTTCACTATAAGACAAGGCTCACGTTCCCTCATGGACTCTGATCTAATGATCTACCTGACCGGCTGAAGGACGAGCTCACTGCTAAAGATCTACCCATGGAGCTGGAGGAACTCATTGGATTAGTTTCCCGCATTGATCTCAGGCTCAGGGAGAGGCAACTCCAGTAGGACCTCATCAGGAGACTGGTTGTCAGAATGGATCCCAAGTTCACTCCTCCGGAACCTCCGGCCATTCCCCCACCAGAGGAGCCCATGCAAATAGGGTCCATTGGGTTGAGCGAGGAGGAGATACAACACAGAAGGAGGGAGAATCTCTGCATGTACTGTGGAGGAGCTGGCCATTATGCCCGTAACTGTCCTAAAAAGCGGGGAAACACTCGCACCTAGAGGGGATTAGGGGACCTGCTCTGGGTGTAGTGTCTTATACCACTGAATCTAAGGACAATCGTCTATTATTTCCTGTGCAACTGTCCTGCCAGAATCTTCAGGTATCTACATTTGCACTAATAGACTCTAGGGCCACTGGCTCATTTATCAATCAGACTTTCTGTATTAAAATGGGATCCCTTGTCTTTCCAAGATACAGTCATTGTTGCTAGAAGCCATAGATGGGAGACCGCTCCACCCCTCTCTTATCACCAAGGAGACTCTGCCCCTGCATCTTCAAGTGAGGGTTTTAAACTCTGAGACTATAAACCTACATGTGATCACCTCTCCTTCCTGTCCAGTTATTCTAGAATACTCCTGACTGTCTTTACATAATCCACACATTGACTGGAAGTCAGGACAGGTCGCTTCCTGGGGTTTTTTTGCTCCCGACACTGCTTTAAAGCCACGGAACTTGTACATCTTCAGTCTGTTCTGACCTCTTCTCCTAAGATTCCTGTACAGTACCAGCAGTTTTCTGATGTATTCAGTATAAGAGAGTGAGAGAAACTGCCCCCTCACAGGGCTCTGGATTGTCCTACTGATCTTTTGCCTGGTACCATTCCTCCACGAGGCCCAGTTTATCCTCTCTCACTGCCTGAATCTGAAGCCATGGAGGAGTATATCAAGGAGAGTCTAAGGAAAGCATTCATCCAACGCTCCACTTCCCCGGCAGGGGCAGGGTTCTTTTTCGTTAAAAAGAAGGAGGGACTCAATAAGATCAACATTAAAAATACGTACCCTTTACCTTTGATATCAGAACTATTCGACCGGCTCAAAGGTTCAAAAGTCTTCACAAAACTAGATTTAAGGGGTGCATACAACCTCATCAGGATTCATCAGGGAGATGAATGGAAGACTGCATTTAATACTCACTCAGGACACTATGAGTACAGAGTCATGCCCTTTGGGCTCTGCAATGCTCCTGCCGTCTTTCAGGAATTCATCAACGAGTGTCTCAGAGACTTTCTACAACAATTTGTTATTGTGTACTTGGACGATATACTGATTCACTCTCCTGATCTAGCTATCCATCGCACACATGTCAAGCAGGTATTACTTCGTCTCCATGAGAATCACCTATATGCCAAGTTAGAGAAGTGTATCTTTGAGGTGGAGAAGCTACCATTTCTAGGATACATCATCAGCTCCACTGGTTTCGAGATGGATCCCTCCAAACTGGATACTATAATCAATTGGCCTCAACCCTCTGAACTCAAACCCCTTCAGAGATTCCTGGGGTTTGCGAACTATTATCGCAAATTCATTAGAAACTACTCCAAGGTTGCTGCCCCTATCACAGCCCTTACCAAGAAGGGTTCTAACTCTGTCAGTTGGCCTCCAGAGGCAATCAAGGCCTTCCATTCATTAAAACAAAGATTCTCCGTGACTCCAATCTTGAGACATCCAGATCCTATGCAGCCTTTTGTGATCGAAGTTGACGACTCCAAAGTCTTTGCTGGGGCTGTGTTGCCCCATAACAGTCCACTCGATCCCTGTGGATTCATGTCAAAACGATTCTCACAGGCTGAGATAAATTATGATGTGGCCAAAAGAGAGTTGTTGGCTATCATGTTTGCCCTGGAGGAATGGAGACACCTTTCGGAGGGGGCAAGCAAGCCCATAATGATTCTTAGGGACCATAAGAATCTCTTGTACATCAGTGATGCTAAAAGGATGAACCCGAGGCAAGCAAGATGGTCTCTGTTCCTGTCCTGGTTCAAGCGGTTCAATTATATAATTTCCTACCCACCTGGGTACTAAGAATACCAAAGCTGATGCTCTCTCCAGGATGTTCACAGCACCTTCTGAGGAGACTCAGAGTACGGAACCCATTATACCCCCTCGTAGAGTGCTGGCAGCTATCCTCAATCTAATCTTTTGTCTCTTCTGATGGATTACCTTCATGACAACCAGAAAAATGTCCCTGACAGTATGCCTGCCAGAAAGTTATTTGTGCCTCAGGAGAAAAGAGAGGAAGTCTTAAGGCAGTGTCACGACTCCAAGCTGGCAGGTCACCCAGGAGTTGTCCGCAGTCAAGACTTAGTCTCTAGACTCTACTGGTGCCCAGAATGGAAAAAGGATGTTCAGGGCTTTGTCTTTGCATGTCAGACCTGTGCCGCATCTAAAACTCCCAGGTCACTTCCAGTTGGGTTATTGCACCCACTCCCCATACCCTCTCAATCTTGTTCCCATCTCTCCATGGACTCTGTAGTAGAGCTGACACCCTCCAACTGGAATACTGCCGTACTGACGGTTACAGACAGTTTCTCTAAAATGGTACATCTAATCCCTCTCCACAAGATGCCATCAGCTCATGAACTGGCTCAAATATTCATCAGGGAGATTGTTAGGCTACATGGAGCACCTACTCAGATATTGTCTGACCGTGGCAGCCAATTCATTTCTTTCTGTGAAAAACTTGGGATCTCTCTGGCTTTTTCTTCGGCTTACCATCCACAAAGTAATGGAGCAGCAGAGCGAGCTAACCAAGAGATGGAGCAGTATCTCCAAATATTCTGCAATGAAAGCCAGGATGATTGGTCTGAGCTTCTGCCCTTGGCAGAATTAGCCAAGAATAATGCCCTACAGGAATCTATCCAGATGTCTGCATCCTGTTGTCTCTACGGGATGGACCTGCATTAGATACTCATCTAGACAACATCAGTCATCGCTAGACTTCCATAAGAGAAACTTTGCTTAAGACTGTTGTTAGACAAAAGAGGAGTGCAGACAAAAAAAGATCGGTTGCTCCCACCTATCTTCCAGGAGAGAGAGTCTGGCTCTCCACCCGCCATCTACACCTTAAAGAACCCACTATGAAGTTGGCCTCTCACTTCATTGGACCTTTTCATATCACCAGAAAGATCAACCCTGCAGCCTATGAACTCTCCCTACCTAAAGCTCTCCGTATTCCCAAGGTCTTCCATGTTTTCCTATTGAAACCTCTAGTCTGCAACAGGTACACTAGAAGAGTTGTTTCTCCTGGGCCAGTGGAGGCCGTTCATGAAGATGAATTTGAAGTACAGGCTATTGTGGATTCCCATTTCCTCAGAAGTTTCTTGCAGTACTTAGTACACTGAAAGGGTATGGTCCTGAAGAGAGGGCTTGGATATTAGCCAGAAATGTTCATGCCCCTCATCTTGTCCAGTGATACCAGAGAAGATACACAACTCGCCTTGTGCTGTCCACCCAGAGGTCGGCCCTCAAGGGGAGTGGGGAGTACTGTCACAACCTGTCTTGTTCCTCTACCCCAGAGGCGGGCTCAATCCTAATTGCTACACTCTTCACCTGTTTGTGGCTTACATATGCCCGGGATCTGGATCCTTTCCCGGCCCTTGGATGGTCAGTGCTTGGCGTCCTAGTGTCCTGTGTACCTGCATATCTGATATCCTGATTTATGATTCCTGTTGTGACCTCTGCTTGTTCCTCGTTCATCCGACTATCTGGTTTCCTGATCCCGGCTTTCTTCCCAACTATCCTGAGTCTTGACTCTTTGCTCCATTGTCCATTTGACTCACCGTGTACCAAATCCGGCTTGTCTGCGACTCTCCACTTGTCTACTACACCAAGGTATCGACTACTACATCTCTCGACTCTCTGTGTACCGAATCTGGCCTCCCTACGACCACCTGCTTTTCTATGACCCCCAAGGTACTGACTACTGCATTTCTCAACTCACCGTGTACCAACTCCGGCTTGTCTACGACTCTCCATTTGACTATGACCCAAAGGGTTGACTACCAGCACTACTCGATGTCCTGTGGATCGACTCCTGTTCACCTTGACCCTCGACCCCTAAGTGTTGGCTACTAGCTTTACTCGACTATCTGTGAGTCAACCCCTGCTTCTACCTCGACTCTTCTACATCTATTCTCCAGTTGTATCAACTTGCATTCTCTGAATATCTGTCTGCCAGCTACAGCCTCTCTTAAAGACATCTGCTTCTCCTCGACTGCCAACCTCTTGCAGTAGGGTTCTGACTCAATGTCGGAGTTTGTGTTTTCCTTCCCTGGCTGAGAGACTGTGACACTTCCTCCCTTGAGTCAATACACCTTTTAATACATGTCAATATCTTATTGGCCTTTGCAGCCGCCAGCTGGCACTGCATGCTACTGCTAAGTCTATTGTCTACCATTACTCCCAAATCCTTTTCATTAGTAGATCACCATTTAAACTATGTTTCAATTTTATTATTATACACATAATGCATAACTTTACACTTGTCTATAGTGAATCTCATTTGCCATTTACCTGCCCAGTTACCCAATATGTAATGAAGACACATCCAGTTCAGACTGTATTATCCTACTTCATTTTATTTCATTGGCAAACACTGATACATGGCTTCCTATGCCCTCTGGGAGAAGTGTCTGGAGTTTTACTAGAGCAACAATCACACCCTTTAGTTTCACATGAAATCCCAGTAGAACCCTAGCAATCACACCCTTTAGTTACACATGAAATCCCAGTGGAACCCTAACAATCACACCCTTTAGTTTCACATGAAATCCCAGTGGAACCCTAATAATCAAACCCTTTAGTTTCACATGAAATCCCAGTAGAACCCTAACAATCAAACCCTTTAGTTTCACATGAAATCCCAGTGGAACCCTAACAATCAATACCTTTAGTTTCACATGAAATCCCAGTGGAACCGTAACAATCAGTCCCTTTAGTTTCACATGAAATCCCAGTGGAACCCTAACAATCACACCCTTTAGTTTCACATGAAATCCCAGTAGAACCCTAACAATCAATCCCTTTAGTTTCACATGAAATCCCAGTGGAACCGTAACAATCAATACCTTTAGTTTCACATGAAATCCCAGTGGAACCGTAACAATCAATCCCTTTAGTTTCACATGAAATCCCAGTGGAACCCTAACAATCAATCCCTTTAGTTTCACATGAAATCCCAGTAGAACCCTAACAATCAAACCCTTTAGTTTCACATGAAATCCCAGTAGAACCCTAACAATCAATCCCTTTAGTTTCACATGAAATCCCAGTAGAACCATAACAATCAATCCCTTTAGTTTCACATGAAATCTGAGTGGAACCCTAACTATCAGTCTCTTTAGTTTCATATGAAATCCCAGTGGAACCCTAACAATCACACCCTTTAGTTTCACATAAAATCCCAGTGGAACCCTAACAATCAATCCCTTTAGTTTCACATGAAATCCCAGTGGAACACTAGCAATCAATCCCTTTAGTTTCACATGAATTCCCAGTGGAATCCTAACTATCAATCCCTTTAGTTTCACATGAAATCCCAGTGGAACCCTAACAATCAATCCCTGTAGTTTCACATGAAATCCGAGTAGAACCCTAACAATCAATCCCTTTAGTTTCACATGAATTCCCAGTGGATCCCTAGCAATCAATCCCTTTAGGTTCACATGAAATCCCAGTGAAACCATAACAATCAATCCCTGTAGTTTTACATGAAATCCCAGTGGAACCCTAATAATCAATCCCTTTAGTTTCACATGAAATCCCAGTGGAACCCTAACAATCAATCCCTTTAGTTTCACATGAAATCCCAGTGGAACCCTAACAATCAATCCCTTTAGTTTCACATGAAATCCCAGTAGAACCCTAACAATCAATCCCTTTAGTTTCACATGAAATCCCAGTAGAACCCTAACAATCAATACCTTTAGTTTCACATGAAATCCCAGTGGAACCGTAACAATCAATCCCTTTAGTTTCACATGAAATCCCAGTGGAACCCTAACAATCAATCCCTTTAGTTTCACATGAAATCCCAGTAGAACCCTAACAATCAAACCCTTTAGTTTCACATGAAATCCCAGTAGAACCCTAACAATCAATCCCTTTAGTTTCACATGAAATCCCAGTAGAACCATAACAATCAATCCCTTTAGTTTCACATGAAATCTGAGTGGAACCCTAACTATCAGTCTCTTTAGTTTCATATGAAATCCCAGTGGAACCCTAACAATCACACCCTTTAGTTTCACATAAAATCCCAGTGGAACCCTAACAATCAATCCCTTTAGTTTCACATGAAATCCCAGTAGAACCCTAACAATCAATCCCTTTAGGTTCACATGAAATCCCAGTGGAACCATAACAATCAATCCCTGTAGTTTTACATGAAATCCCAGTGGAACCCTAACAATCAAACCCTTTAGTTTCACATGAAATCCCAGTGGAACCCTAACAATCAAACCATTTAGTTTCACATGAAATCCCAGTGGAACCCTAACAATCAAACTGTTTAGTTTCAAATGAAATCCCAGTGGAACCCTAACAATCAGTCCCTTTAGTTTCACATGAAATCTGAGTGGAACCCTAACAATCAGTCCCTTTAGTTTCACATGAAATCCCAGTAGAACCCTAACAATCAATCCCTTTAGTTTCACATGAAATCCCAGTAGAACCCTAACAATTAATCCCTTTAGTTTCACATAAAATCCCAGTGGAACCCCATCAGTCCCTTTAGTTTCACATGAAATAACAGTGGAACCCTAACAATCAATCCCTTTAGTTTCACATGAAATGCCAGTGGAACCCTAATAATCAAACCCTTTAGATTCACATGAACTCCCAGTGGAACCCTAACAATCAATCCATTTAGTTTCACATGAAATCTGAGTGGAACCCTAACTATCAGTCTCTTTAGTTTCATATGAAATCCCAGTGGAACCCTAACAATCACACCCTTTAGTTTCACATAAAATCCCAGTGGAACCCTAACAATCAATCCCTTTAGTTTCACATGAAATCCCAGTGGAACACTAGCAATCAATCCCTTTAGTTTCACATGAATTCCCAGTGGAATCCTAACTATCAATCCCTTTAGTTTCACATGAAATCCCAGTGGAACCCTAACAATCAATCCCTGTAGTTTCACATGAAATCCCAGGAGAACCCTAACAATCAATCCCTTTAGTTTCACATGAATTCCCAGTGGATCCCTAGCAATCAATCCCTTTAGGTTCACATGAAATCCCAGTGGAACCATAACAATCAATCCCTGTAGTTTTACATGAAATCCCAGTGGAACCCTAACAATCAAACCCTTTAGTTTCACATGAAATCCCAGTGGAACCCTAACAATCAAACCATTTAGTTTCACATGAAATCCCAGTGGAACCCTAACAATCAAACTGTTTAGTTTCAAATGAAATCCCAGTGGAACCCTAACAATCAATCCCTTTAGTTTCACATGAAATCCCAGTGGAACCCTAACAATCAATCCCTTTAGTTTCACATGAAATCCCAGTGGAATCCTAACAATCAATCCCTTTAGTTTCACATGAAATCCCAATGGAACCCTAACAATCAGTCCCTTTAGTTTCACATGAAATCCCAGTAGAACCCTAACAATCACACCCTTTAGTTTCACATGAAATCCCAGTGGAACCCTAACAATCACACCCTTTAGTTTCACATGAAATCCCAGTGGAACCCTAACAATCACACCCTTTAGTTACACATGAAATCTGAGTGGAACCCTAACTATCAGTCTCTTTAGTTTCATTTGAAATCCCAGTAGAAGCCTAACAATCACACCCTTTAGTTTCACATGAAATCCGAGTGGAACCCTAACAATCAATCCCTTTAGTTTCACATGAAATCGCAGTGGAACCCTAACAATCAATCCCATTAGTTTTACATGAAATCCCAGTGGAACCCTAACAATCAAAACCTTTATTTTCACATGAAATCCCAGTGGAACCCTAACAATCAGTCCCTTTAGTTTCACGTGAAATCCCAGTGGATCCGTAGTAATCAATCCCTTTATTTTCACATGAAATCCCAGTGGAACCCTGACAATCAATTCCTTTAGTTTCACGTGAAATCCCAGTAGAACCCTAACAATCAATCCCATTAGTTTTACATGAAATCCCAGTGGAACCCTAACAATCAGTCCCTTTAGTTTCACATGAAATCCCAGTGGAACCCTAACAATCAGTCCCTTTAGTTTCACATGAAATCCCAGTGGAACCCTAACAATCACACCCTTTAGTTTCACATGAAATCCCAGTGGAACCCTAACAATCAGTCCCTTTAGTTTCACATGAAATCCCAGTGGAACCCTAACAATCATTCCCTTTAGTTTCACATGAAATCCCAGTGGAACCCTAATAATCAATCCCTTTAGTTTCACATGAAATCCCAGTGGAACCCTAATAATCAAACTCTTTAGTTTCAAATGAAATCCCAGTGGAACCCTAATAATCAGTCCCTTTAGTTTCACATGAAATCCCAGTGGAACCCTAACAATCAATACCTTTAGTTTCACATGAATTCCCAGTAGAACCCAAATAATCAATCCCTTTAGTTTCACATGAAATCCCAGTGGAACCCTAACAATCAATCCCTTTAGTTTCACATGAAATCCCAGTGGAACCCTAACAATCAGTCCCTTTAGTTTCACATGAAATCCCAGTGGAACCCTAACAATCACACCCTTTAGTTTCACATGAAATCCCAGTGGAACCCTAACAATCAGTCCCTTTAGTTTCACATGAAATCCCAGTGGAACCCTAACAATCATTCCCTTTAGTTTCACATGAAATCCCAGTGGAACCCTGACAATCAATTCCTTTAGTTTCACGTGAAATCCCAGTGGAACCCTAACAATCAAACTCTTTAGTTTCAAATGAAATCCCAGTGGAACCCTAATAATCAGTCCCTTTAGTTTCACATGAAATCCCAGTGGAACCCTAACAATCAATCCCTTTAGTTTCACATGGAATCCCAGTGGAACCCTAACAATCAATCCCTTTAGTTTCACATGAAATCCCAGTGGAACCCTAACAATCAATCCCTTTAGTTTCACATGAAATCCCAGTGGAACCCTAACAATCAGTCCCTTTAGTTTCACATGAAATCCCAGTGGAACCCTAACAATCAATCCCTTTAGTTTCACATGAAATCCCAGTGGAACCCTAACAATCAATCCCTTTAGTTTCACATGAAATCCCAGTAGAACCCTAACAATCAGTCCCTTTAGTTTCACATGAAATCCCAGTGGAACCCTAACAATCAGTCCCTTTAGTTTCACATGAAATCCCAGTAGAACCCTAACAATCAATCCCTTTAGTTTCACATGAAATCCCAGTGGAATCCTAACAATCAGTCCCTTTAGTTTCACATGAAATCCCAGTGGAACCCTAACAATCAATCCCTTTAGTTTCACATGAAATCCCAGTGGAACCCTAACAATCACACCCTTTAGTTTCACATGAAATCCCAGTGGAACCCTAACAATCATTCCCTTTAGTTTCACATGAAATCCCAGTAGAACCCTAACAATCAGTCCCTTTAGTTTCACATGAAATCCCAGTGGAACCCTAACAATCAGTCCCTTTAGTTTCACATGAAATCCCAGTGGAACCCTAACAATCAGTCCCTTTAGTTTCACATGAAATCCCAGTGGAACCCTAACAATCAGTCCCTTTAGTTTCACATGAAATCCCAGTAGAACCCTAACAATCACACCCTTTAGTTTCACATGAAATCCCAGTGGAACCCTAACAATCAGTCCCTTTAGTTTCACATGAAATCCCAGTGGAACCCTAACAATCACACCCTTTAGTTTCACATGAAATCTGAGTGGAACCCTAACAATCAGTCCCTTTAGTTTCACATGAAATCTGAGTGGAACCCTAACAATCAATCCCTTTAGTTTCACATGAAATCTGAGTGGAACCCTAACTATCAGTCTCTTTACCCAAAAGTGAAAACACATACAAAAAAGACAATCCTGCGCTCCTCTATATACTGTGAACATAAGTGCCCTGTATTTAGCATATGTAATAACTCTTAGTAAATCTAAGTGAAAATAAGTGAGAATTTCATCCCACAAATTGGCCAATCCGTGTGTAAGCTTACCACTACGCCAAGGTATCTCACTTTGCGGTAAGTCCTACTCCATTACACCTATAAAGACCCTATCTAAATTAAAAAAGGGACATTCTCTGAAGAAAGATGTTATAATAAACGTATCAGTGGGGACCCTTTAAATATCATTTTGATGTTTTCATTTCTTGTGGGTCCCAGTGTAATGCAATTAAAAACAACAGACATACAACAAGACAAAAAAAACAAAATAGGTGTAGAGGGAGGACTTACCTGATACATGGCCCAGTGGAACCCTAACAATCAATCCCTTTAGTTTCACATGAAATCTGAGTGGAACCCTGTAACGGATGTTATCCGTTACTTGGGCCCTTGTCTGGACCTCGAACGCTTTACCTAAAGACTATGGCCCTGTGGCCTCATTTGAACTTTGATAGGGGCTTCCACTATTGTTGTGTTAAAAGATTTATGTTTAATATATTGTCAAATGTCGTACTTTTATATATTGTTGAATGTCGCATGTTTAATGTCTTGTATAGTATGGGAAATGTACAAGGGATACACGAACACCGAAGCCAGTGGTTCCCCGGTTCCTTTGTTCAAGGCATCAATGCTGCCGCGAGCGCGGGAACCGGAGGCAATAAGTCGACCCTGGATTGGCCGACGTACGACTCACTGCGCACACTGATTGGCCAGGGTTGAAGCTGCATATTTCAAACTAGTGTGTACGTGCTTCAACCCCTGGCCTAGTCTCCTAAATGTGTATTCCCTCTCATCAACCCTTCGTCTTTGTCTAGACATTAATCAATCATGTTTGCATTAACCTCGCCAGTGTTGTGTTTATTAGTTCATCTGCCATTGGCCCTTTTTCCTTAACTGCTATTGGTCCCTGTGTCACCCTCTGCCATTGGCCCTTTGTCTCCAGTTACCATTGACCTTTTGTTCCATGTGTCATATGCCCATGGTGTCGGATTGGTCCCTGGGCCAAGCCTGCATTAGAATGCCTGGCCCTTCCCATCCCTATTCTGGTATTATGTTGTAACTGTATAAAAGATGTGATGGCTGTTAAATAAAGTGTGTTACATGTGGAGTGAACCAGAGTCCTGGAGTCTGTTTGTTCCCATGGTTAAAGTGGCCACTCTGCCGCCCATTCGAACCAGGTTCCTGCGACGTTCGTCCGTCTGCTGCCAGGATCCCACTACACAACTTTGTATCCTGTCAGGCGGCAACGTGGACTCTGCCTTGTGATTCTCCTGCTTAAGCTTCAACCTTCGAGTCGAGCACTGGAGTGCTTGAACAGCTTAACAATCAATCCCTTTAGTTTCACATGAAATCCCAGTGGAACCCTAACAATCAATCCCTTTAGTTTCACATGAAATCCCAGTGGAACCCTAACAATCAAACCCTTTAGTTTCACATGAAATCCCAGTGGAACCCTAATAATCAATCCCTTTAGTTTCACATGAAATCTCAGTAGAACCCTAACAATCAGTCCCTTTAGTTTCACATGAAATCCCAGTGGAACCCTAACAATCATTCCCTTTAGTTTCACATGAAATCCCAGTGGAAACCTAACAATCAGTCCCTTTAGTTTCACATGAAATCCCAGTGGAACCCTAACAATCATTCCCTTTAGTTTCACATGAAATCCCAGTGGAACCCTAACAATCAATCCCTTTAGTTTCACATGAAAACCCAGTGGAACCCTAATAATCAATCCCTTTAGTTTCACATGAAATCCCAGTGGAACCCTAATAATCAATCCCTTTAGTTTCACATGAAATCCCAGTGGAACCATAACAATCATTCCCTTTAGTTTCACATGAAATCCCAGTGGAACCCTAATAATCAATCCCTTTAGTTTCACATGAAATCCCAGTGGAACCCTAACAATCAATCCCTTTAGTTTCACATGAAATCCCAGTGGAACCGTAACAATCAATCCCTTTAGTTTCACATGAAATCCCAGTGGAACCCTAACAATCAAACCCTTTAGTTTCACATCAAATCTCAGTGGAACCCTAACAATCAGTCCCTTTAGTTTCACATGAGATCCCAGTGGAACCATAACAATCATTCCCTTTAGTTTCACATGAAATCCCAGTGGAACCCTAACAATCATTCCCTTTAGTTTCACATGAAATCCCAGTGGAACCGTAACAATCAATCCCTTTAGTTTCACATGAAATCCCAGTGGAACCCTAACAATCAAACCCTTTAGTTTCACATCAAATCTCAGTGGAACCCTAACAATCATTCCCTTTAGTTTCACATGAAATCCCAGTGGAACCCTAACAATCAAACCCTTTAGTTTCACATGAAATCCCAGTGGAACCCTAACAATCAATCCCTTTAGTTTCACATGAAATCCCAGTGGAACCCTAACAATCAAACCCTTTAGTTTCACATGAAATCTCAGTAGAACCCTAACAATCATTCCCTTTAGTTTCACATGAAATCCCAGTGGAACCCTAACAATCAGTCCCTTTAGTTTCACATGAAATCCCAGTGGAACCCTAACAATCATTCCCTTTAGTTTCACATGAAATCCCAGTGGAACCCTAACAATCACACCCTTTAGTTTCACATGAAATCCCAGTGGAACCCTAACAATCAATCCCTTTAGTTTCACATGAAATCCCAGTGGAACCCTAACAATCACACCCTTTAGTTTCACATGAAATCCCAGTGGAACCCTAACAATCATTCCCTTTAGTTTCACATGAAATCCCAGTAGAACCCTAACAATCACACCCTTTAGTTTCACATGAAATCCCAGTGGAACCCTAACAATCACACCCTTTAGTTTCACATGAAATCCCAATGGAACCCTAACAATCATTCCCTTTAGTTTCACATGAAATCCCAGTAGAACCCTAACAATCAATCCCTTTAGTTTCACATGAAATCCCAGTGGAACCCTAACAATCAATCCCTTTAGTTACACATGAAATCCCAGTGGAACCCTAACAATCAGTCCCTTTAGTTTCACATGAAATCCCAGTGGAACCCTAACAATCAAATCCTTTATTTTCACATGAAATCCCAGTGGAACCCTAACAATCAGTCCCTTTAGTTTCACATGAAATCCCAGTAGAACCCTAACAATCAGTCCCTTTAGTTACACATGAAATCCCAGTAGAACCCTAACAATTATTCCCTTTAGTTTCACATGAAATCCCAGTGGAACCCTAACAATCAGTCCCTTTAGTTTCACATGAAATCCCAGTGGAACCCTAACAATCATTCCCTTTAGTTTCACATGAAATCCCAGTGGAACCCTAACAATCAATCCCTTTAGTTTCACATGAAAACCCAGTGGAACCCTAATAATCAATCCCTTTAGTTTCACATGAAATCCCAGTGGAACCCTAACAATCAATACCTTTATTTTCACATGAAATCCCAGTGGAACCCTAACAATCAGTCCCTTTAGTTTCACATGAAATCCCAGTAGAACCCTAACAATCAGTCCCTTTAGTTACACATGAAATCCCAGTAGAACCCTAACAATTATTCCCTTTAGTTTCACATGAAATCCCAGTGGAACCCTAACAATCAGTCCCTTTAGTTTCACATGAAATCCCAGTGGAACCCTAACAATCATTCCCTTTAGTTTCACATGAAATCCCAGTGGAACCCTAACAATCAATCCCTTTAGTTTCACATGAAAACCCAGTGGAACCCTAATAATCAATCCCTTTAGTTTCACATGAAATCCCAGTAGAACCCTAATAATCAATCCCTTTAGTTTCACATGAAATCCCAGTGGAACCATAACAATCAATCCCTTTAGTTTCACATGAAATCCCAGTAGAACCCTAATAATCAATCCCTTTAGTTTCACATGAAATCCCAGTGGAACCCTAACAATCAGTCCCTTTAGTTTCACATGAGATCCCAGTGGAACCATAACAATCATTCCCTTTAGTTTCACATGAAATCCCAGTGGAACCCTAACAATCATTCCCTTTAGTTTCACATGAAATCCCAGTGGAACCGTAACAATCAATACCTTTAGTTTCACATGAAATCCCAGTGGAACCCTAACAATCAAACCCTTTAGTTTCACATCAAATCTCAGTGGAACCCTAACAATCATTCCCTTTAGTTTCACATGAAATCCCAGTGGAACCCTAACAATCAAACCCTTTAGTTTCACATGAAATCCCAGTGGAACCCTAACAATCAATCCCTTTAGTTTCACATGAAATCCCAGTGGAACCCTAACAATCAAACCCTTTAGTTTCACATGAAATCTCAGTAGAACCCTAACAATCATTCCCTTTAATTTCATATGAAATCCCAGTGGAACCCTAACAATCAGTCCCTTTAGTTTCACATGAAATCCCAGTGGAACCCTAACAATCATTCCCTTTAGTTTCACATGAAATCCCAGTGGAACCCTAACAATCACACCCTTTAGTTTCACATGAAATCCCAATGGAACCCTAACAATCATTCCCTTTAGTTTCACATGAAATCCCAGTAGAACCCTAACAATCAATCCCTTTAGTTTCACATGAAATCCCAGTGGAACCCTAACAATCAATCCCATTAGTTACACATGAAATCCCAGTGGAACCCTAACAATCAGTCCCTTTAGTTTCACATGAAATCCCAGTGGAACCCTAACAATCAAATCCTTTATTTTCACATGAAATCCCAGTGGAACCCTAACAATCAATCCCTTTAGTTTCACATGAAATCCCAGTGGAACCCTAACAATCATTCCCTTTAGTTTCACATGAAATCCCAGTAGAACCCTAACTATCAAATCCTTTATTTTCACGTGAAATCCCAGTGGAACCCTAACAATCAAACTCTTTAGTTTCAAATGAAATCCCAGTGGAACCCTAATAATCAGTCCCTTTAGTTTCACATGAAATCCCAGTGGAACCCTAACAATCAATACCTTTAGTTTCACATGAATTCCCAGTAGAACCCAAATAATCAATCCCTTTAGTTTCACATGAAATCCCAGTGGAACCCTAACAATCATTCCCTTTAGTTTCACATGAAACCCCAGTGGAATCCTAACAATCACACCCTTTAGTTTCACATGAAATCCCAGTGGAACCCTAACTATCAGTCCCTTTAGTTTCACATGAAATCCCACAAGATATCTATCAAACAGAGAAATGTAGAATTGATACATTGTTTGTGTAATAGAGAAAGTATCAATTCGCAGTGGGTGACATACGCAAACGGACATCTTGTTATTTTCATTCCAGCCAACATATCTCTTTCTCACACACACATGTCACTCTCTGTTACCAGTCAGGTGAGGCACTATAGAGGAACAAGGGAGTTAGGCAGAGGTTGTATGCAGGGGATTTGCTAGGTTCCTAAAAAAAAAAATAAAGCCAACCTAACTCATTATTACTGCACTTTGTCACCCAACTGCACCATGAATTTATGGAAATTTAGTGACTGTGATGTTAGGGTACCCACCTGACTGAAAGTGAGAAGTCATCCGGACGTCTCATACTAGGACGGACGAGGAAGCTCCCATGTACCCCCTGTGATTTGAGACGAGCCTCGGCCTCTAGTCCTGTGATGTTCTGATGAAACCACCTGGCCGGGAGAGAAGAGAAAGTCAGTGTGAGGTGGTTAATGTAGACATTGGGCACTGTGCTGGTCAGTATAGACACTGGGCACTGTGCTGGTCAGTATAGACACTGGGCACTGTGCTGGTCAGTATAGACACTGGGCACTGTGCTGGTCAGTATAGACACTGGGCACTGTGCTAGTCAGTATAGACACTGGGCACTGTGCTAGTCAGTATAGACACTGGGCACTGTGCTAGTCAGTATAGACATTGGGCACTGTGCTGGTCAGTATAGACATTGGGCACTGTGCTAGTCAGTATAGACACTGGGCACTGTGCTGGTCAGTGTAGACATTGGGCACTGTGCTAGTCAGTATAGACATTGGGCACTGTGCTAGTCAGTATAGACACTGGGCACTGTGCTAGTCAGTGTAGACACTGGGCACTGTGCTGGTCAGTATAGACACTGGGCACTGTGCTGGTCAGTATAGACATTGGGCACTGTGCTAGTCAGTATAGACACTGGGCACTGTGCTAGTCAGTATAGACATTGGGCACTGTGCTGGTCAGTATAGACACTGGGCACTGTGCTAGTCAGTATAGACATTGGGCACTGTGCTGGTCAGTATAGACACTGGGCACTGTGCTAGTCAGTATAGACACTGGGCACTGTGCTGGTCAGTATAGACACTGGGCACTGTGCTGGTCAGTATAGACACTGGGCACTGTGCTGGTCAGTATAGACATTGGGCACTGTGCTAGTCAGTATAGACACTGGGCACTGTGCTAGTCAGTATAGACACTGGGCACTGTGCTGGTCAGTATAGACACTGGGCACTGTGCTGGTCAGTGTAGACATTGGGCACTGTGCTAGTCAGTGTAGACATTGGGCACTGTGCTAGTCAGTATAGACACTGGGCACTGTGCTGGTCAGTATAGACACTGGGCACTGTGCTAGTCAGTATAGACATTGGGCACTGTGCTGGTCAGTATAGACACTGGGCACTGTGCTAGTCAGTATAGACACTGGGCACTGTGCTGGTCAGTATAGACATTGGGCACTGTGCTAGTCAGTATAGACACTGGGCACTGTGCTAGTCAGTATAGACACTGGGCACTGTGCTGGTCAGTATAGACACTGGGCACTGTGCTGGTCAGTGTAGACATTGGGCACTGTGCTAGTCAGTGTAGACATTGGGCACTGTGCTAGTCAGTATAGACACTGGGCACTGTGCTGGTCAGTATAGACACTGGGCACTGTGCTAGTCAGTATAGACATTGGGCACTGTGCTGGTCAGTATAGACACTGGGCACTGTGCTAGTCAGTATAGACATTGGGCACTGTGCTAGTCAGTATAGACACTGGGCACTGTGCTAGTCAGTGTAGACACTGGGCACTGTGCTGGTCAGTATAGACACTGGGCACTGTGCTAGTCAGTATAGACATTGGGCACTGTGCTGGTCAGTATAGACACTGGGCACTGTGCTAGTCAGTGTAGACATTGGGCACTGTGCTAGTCAGTGTAGACATTGGGCACTGTGCTGGTCAGTATAGACATTGGGCACTGTGCTGGTCAGTATAGACACTGGGCACTGTGCTAGTCAGTGTAGACACTGGGCACTGTGCTGGTCAGTATAGACAATGGGCACTGTGCTGGTCAGTATAGACACTGGGCACTGTTTATTGTTAATGCTGTGAGGAATGGGCCATGGGATGGTGTTAGCCTTAGGGGGCCGCTGCATAACCCCACTGGCAGTAAAAAATGGTTAATTATTTTTGGTTCCACTTATGTTTTTGGTAACTTGGATGTATTTAGCCCCATATCAATATACCTGCGGGTCACTAGTGTAGGGAGGCCTAGTTGCACATGAGTGTATTTTTTACTGTTATGTTGGTGGTTTCTCACACGCGTTAGGGACTCAACTCTTAAGTTTGTTAGGAGCTAAAATAATTCAAAAAAGAGAGTCCCTGAATAAGAGATGCATTTTTTAAATGTATATTTTTTTAAAATTTCTAACCTTGTTAATTGTTTAAGACTTATATATAGTAATTTTTCTTCATTTACCTTTAGACCTGAAATATATTCAAATTTTTCTAATAACATCCATAAATGATTTAAACTTTATGATAAAAATTTTAGAACATTTTGGTCTAAATGTGTCACAGCTTACTTTGGTTCCAGCGCCACCGCTTCTGCGTTGTTGTTCTATACAGTTGGGTTTCCTTGGGCTCTGTGTATTACCTGGCTTGTCTGACCATCCAATCTGGTGCTGACCTGTGGATCTGTCTGACTACTCTTTTGTCTGCTCCCATTGTGTAGTGGACACCCAATCTGGTGCGGAACTGTGGCTCTGTCTGACAACCTGAACTGTGTATGACCCAGCTTGTCTGACTATCCAATTTGGTGCTGACCTGTGGATCTGTCTGACTATTCTCCTGCCCGCTCCTTGTGTATAGTAGACGCCCATTCTGGTGCAGACCTGTGGCTCTGGTTGATTACCAGATTTATGTATTACCCGGCTTGTCTGACTATCCAATCTGGTGCTGACCTGTGGCTCTGTCTGACTATTCTCCTGTTTGCTCCTATTGTGTATAGTAGACACCCAATCTGGTGCAGACCTGTGGCTCTGGTTGATTACCCGATTTGTGTATTACCCGGCTTGTCTGACTATCCAATCTGGTGCTGACCTGTGGCTCTGTCTGACTATTCTCCTGCCCGCTCCTTGTGTATAGTAGACACCCTATCTGGTGCAGATCTGTGGCTCTGGTTAACTACCCGATTTGTGTATTACCCGGCATTTCTGACTATCCAATCTGGTGCTGACCTGTGGCTCTGTCTGACTATTCTCCTGTTTGCTCCTATTGTGTAGTAGACACCCAGTCTGGCGCAGACCTGCGGCTCTGGTTAAGACCTTACTCACTGACTGCAGGTGTGAGTCCGGATCATTATATATATATATATATATATATATATTGCTGCTGTTCAGTATTTTCTCTAATTACTGAACATGTTAATGTAATGGATAAAGTGCACATTTGTGTATTTTGTATGAACTGCGTCTGTCTGTTTAGCGTGACCTCAATAGATTTGGGCCTTAACAGATTATCAAGGAAAATGGTTGTGTGTCTGTCCAGTCAATCCAAAGAGCAAATTACTGAATACAAAGTCACACAGCCCTTATGTAGGACAAAAATGGGTTACAATTGTAGCTTAGCCAAAACGTTATACTAATTTACTTATTTTCACTATTAAACACTCAGTGAACATGACATTGTAGAATGGTAGATCTTAGCCAACGCAGATGCAAATTAGCTATATATATATATATATATATATATATATATATATATATATATATATATTATTTATTTATTTTTTTTTTAAATTATGCTTTTTTGTGTAGCTTTAGTCCCATAATCAAGATGGATATGACTGTAATGCAATTTCACACTCAGCAGGGAATAAATGAGGAGAGGACAGACAACGAGTGAGGAGAGGACAGGCAGTGAGTGAGTAGAGGACATACAGTGAGCAAGGAGAGGACAGGCAGTGAGTGAGGAGAGGGCAGGCAGTGACTGAGATGAGGACAGGCAGTGAGTGAGATGAGGACAGGCAGCGAGTGAGGAGAGGGTAGGCAGTGAGTGAGATGAGGACAGGCAGTGAGTGAGATGAGGACCGGCAGTGAGTGAGGAGAGGACAGGAAGTGAGTGAGGAGAGGGTAGGCAGTGAGTGAGATGAGGACAGCAGTGAGTGAGTAGAGGGTAGGCATTGAGTGAGATGAGGACAGCAGTGAGTGAGGAGAGGACAGGCAGTGAGTGAGGAGAGGGCAGGCAGTGATTGAGATGAGAACAGGCAGTGAGTGAGATGAGGACAGGCAGTGAGTGAGATGAGGACAGACAATGAGTGAGGAGAGGGTAGGCAGTGAGTGAGGAGAGGACAGGCAGTGAGTGAGGAGAGGAAAGGAAGTGAGTGAGGAGAGGGTAGGCAGTGAGTGAGATGAGGACAGCAGTGAGTGAGGAGAGGGCAGGCAGTGAGTGAGATGAGGACAGGCAGTGAGTGAGGAGAGAACAGACATGAGTGAGGAGAGGGCAGGCAGTGAGTGAGATGAGGACAGATAGTGAGTTAGGAGAGGACAGGCAGTGAATGAGAAGACGACATGCAGCAAGTGAGGGGAGGACAGACAATGAGTGAGGAGAGGACAGACAGTGAGTGAGGAGAGGACAGGAAGTGAGTGAGGAGAGGACAGACAATGAGTGAGGAGAGGACAGGCAGTGAGTATTGGACAGGCAGTGAATGAGGAGAGGACAGATGAGCGAGGAGAGGACAGGCAGTGAGTGAGCAGATGACATGCAGTGAGCAAGGAGAGGACAGACAGTGAATGAGGAGAGGACAGGCAGTGAGTGAGGAGAGGACAGGTAGTGAATGAGGAGAGGACAGATGAGTGAGGAGAGGACAGGCAGTGAGTGAGCAGAGGACAGGCAGTGAATGAGGAGAGGACAGACAGTGAGGAGTGGACTGGCAGTGAGTGAGATGAGGACAGGCAGTAAATGAGGAGAGGACAGGCAGTGAGTGAGGAGAGGACAGACAGTGAATGAGGAAAAGAAAGACAGTGAGGAGTGGACTGGCAGTGAGGAAGGAGAGGACAGACGAGTGAGGAGAGGACAGACAATGAGTGAGGAGAGGACAGGCAGTGAGTGAAGAGAGGACAGGAAGTGAATGAGGAGAGGACAGATGAGTGAGGAGAGGACAGGCAGTGCGTGAGGAGAGGACAGGAAGTGAATGAGGAGAGGACAGATGAGAGAGGAGAGTACAGGAAGTGAGTGAGGAGAGGACAGATGAGTGAGGAGAGGACAGGCAGTGAATGAGGAGAGGACAGGCAGTGAGTGAGCAGAGGACAGGCAGTGAATGAGGAAAGGACAGACAGTGAGGAGTGGACAGGCAGTGAGCAAGGAGAGGACAGACAATGAGTGAGGAGAGGACAGGCAGTGCGTGAGGAGAGGACAGGAATCGAATGAGGAGAGGACAGATGAGTGAGGAGAGGACAGATGAGTGAGGAGAGGACAGGCAGTGAGTGAGGAGTGGACAGGAAATGAATGAGGAGAGGACAGGAAGCGAATGAGGACAGGACAGGAAGTGAGTAAGGAGAGGACAGGAAGTGAATGTGGAGAGGGCAGGCATTGAGTGAAGATTGGACAGGCAGTGAGCGAGGAGTGGACAGGCAGTGAGGAGAGGACAGATGAGTGAGGAAAGGACAGACAATGAGTGTGGAGAGGATAGGAAGTGAATGAGGAGAGGACAGATGAGAGAGGAGAGGACAGGAAGTGAGTAAGGAATGGACAGGCAGTGAATGAGGAGAGGACAGGCAATGAGTGAGGATTGGGCAGGCAGTGAGTGAGGAGTGGACAGGCAGTGAGTGAGGAGAGGGCAGGCAGTGAATGAGGAGAGGACAGATGAGTGAGGAGAGGACAGGCAGTGAGTGAGGAGAGAACAGGCAGTGAGTGAGGAGAGGACAGGAAGTGAATGAGGAGAGGACAGATGAGAGAGGAGAGGACAGGAAGTGAGTAAGGAGAGGACAAACAGTAAGTGAGGAGAGGACAGTTGAGTGAGTAGAGGACAGGCAGTGAATGAGGAGAGGACAGGCAGTGAATGAGGAAAGGACAGACAGTGAGGAGTGGACAGGCAGTGAGCAAGGAGAGGACAGGCAGTGAATGAGGAGAGGACAGATGAGTGAGGAGAGGACAGGCAGTGAGTGAGGAGAGGATAAGAAGTGAATGAGGAGAGGACAGATGCTTGAAGAGAGGACAGGCAGTGAGTGAGGAGAGGACAGGAAGTGAATGAGGAGAGGACAGATGAGAGAGGAGAGGACA